>JAKUCV010003795.1:95457-210214 GCA_028386065.3 Turnera subulata
TTTTCTGATTTATTTTCTTTTCTTTTTTTCTTTTTTTTTCTTTTTCTCTTTTTTTTTCTTCTTCTCTTCCTCTCCTTCTTCCACCGGTTGATGCCTCTTTTATAAACTGCAATTACTATTTGGCTTGTGAACCTCAAATAATACGATTCGTCCGTATTACGGGCGAGTCCGATCCGGACCAGAAAATAACCGATACCTCCTTAGTTATTTTTCCGGTGTGATTTTTCGAGAAATTCCGAAACCCGAAAAATACCAACTTAGGTTCGAAAAATCCGCGGGAAAATCACGAACGCGGGAAAACCCTCGGTTTCGAAAAACGACTCCCGATTTACCTTGAATTAATTACCCAAGATTAATTCAACAGTAAATCACGGTAAATAGACTTTTACAGTCCGGTAAAAATCCAAAATTTTTACCCGGGCTATTACATATCTCTTAAAGAAAATTAAAAATCACAATTTTTTTTTAAAAAAAGGAATATCAACCCAGTTATATACAATTAAAACTGTTCAAAAAGAAGATTGAACAGAGTAGATATAATTAAAAAACATATGATCGAGTGTTCTTTTTTTTTGTCGAAACGATCAAGTGTTGGTTCTCTCCTACTATTAGTAAAGAATCTCATCTGAACAATAATAAAGAAAACAGTTTTTTATCTTTGGAAGACGATCTTTCAACTTTAAAGTTCAAGAAGAAGAAACTTAGCATAAGTTTCTAGAAAATTTTCGTATCTATGACTGCAATAAAAATGAATAGATCTAAGAAACTAATCTAAGATAGAAAAAAATTAATTATCAATTTCTTATATAAAAATGAAATAAGCAAAAACGATTATAGAAGTTCATTAATTCATTTGCATGGGCTATTTAGCATGAAAGCCCAAAAATCCATGGCTAGCCATGGCACATTTCTAACTGGACCATGGGTCGATCCATTAACTATGGCCGAATCTTAAAACTAGCATTTTCCTTTTTCCACGTAAACAGTTAAACATCTACCAATTTTAAGCCAAAAGCAAAAATTAATAATCGAGCAACTCAATTAATAAACGAAGCAGAAAAAAGGCGCTAAAAATGGAGGGAGAATCCTCGGGTGAAGCCGCTACAGACGCAGTAATACAAACCCTAACAACCAGAGGCTGGTCTTTAGGCGACATCGACCAATTAAAAGCCCTAATCATCATCCAATCCGCCCTATCCGACGACGGAGACACGTACAAGGTCGCCGATTCCGTCGAATCGGAGCTCCTCAACACGGACCTGAGATCCATCGGAGCCAAATCCTTAGCCGCCGACCTCCGCAAAACCTCCTATATCCACGGCCCCAAAGTCCTCCAGGTCACCTCTTCGTCGCCTGTTTAATTTTCCTTCCATTTTATGCGAAAATTTCTCAAATGTGTTGTTTCTCGCCGGCAGATATCTTCAGTGAGGGACATCTCGGTGAGCAGCGTAGATAGTTTTTCGGGTTCGAATAACCACCGGCTGTTAAAACTCGTCCTCACCGATGGCCACAGCGAAATTACTGCGGTTGAGTACTGCCACGTTCCTTCCATACCCAACGACGTCGTTCCTGGCACTAAGGTTATTCTTCGGACTCAAAAGCATGAACCTTTACTAGAGGATGTACTATATACTATCTTTGTGAATTGGGGGGTTTTTGAATTAACAGGTTCGTCTGGAGAAGAAAGTTCCGGTGCATAGCGGTATAGTGTGTTTGAAACCAGGAGTGATAAGTGTACTAGGAGGAGTAGTGCAATCGCTCCATGATGAATGGGAAATGAACCGGAAATATTCCGGTTTGTCTCGTCCTTCGTTGAAGTCGTCGCAGGAAGATGATAATGGCGGTCCTCCACCTTTTGAGAAGTTGCAAGTTGGGGCTCGTGCTCCTCGTGCTTCTCAGCGCAGCAGACGTTATGGTTAGTGCTTTAAGCTTCTAATGAGTATAATGTGATGTTTAGAATTTATTCATTGTGCATTCTTTAATTTTTTGGGAAGGATTGTATGCATTTTGGTAAGAGGTGTTATGCTTGGACTAGAGTTGGTGTTGCCGTTGAAAACTAGAGCTCTTAACCTTCTATTATGGCAGTTTATGTTTGTGTATTTTTTTCTTCCCTACTGGTTAGGAAAGTTTCCAAACTATTAAAGCACAAGTAAATCATTACTTTCAGGTGGTTTGATCCCTTTTATTGAAAGTTTAATGTGAGGGTTTTGTTGTTAATGCCTCCCAAAGTTTTCACATTTTTTTTTCTCCATAGCTTGAGAAAGTATGCAGTTGATGCGCAGGGAGAAGTAGAGCCGTAAATCATTTGGGAAAAATAAAAGTTGCAGAAGTTTGAAAAAAAAAAAACTGTACTTCTCCATGTGAGAATAAATGAAAAAATATGGGTTTGATCTCATGGGGCGGAAGGAAGTATATCTTGAGGATGAACTTTGCCCTCTACTACGTTGTTCATCCCCTCTGCACATGTGCATGTGTGTCCTAGAGTAACATCGCTTCTAGTGGTAGCCTCTTCATTTTAGGATGACTGGACTTTAGAACTTCTTTTAAGTAGCCTGATTCAAGATCATGCTTAATTTAAGTTGGAGAAGCCCTAGATGATGTGTGGTGTATGTGCAAACTTTCAGCCCCATTAGGCTAGCGGGTAAGGTTGGTGACTGGTGTAAACCTCTTCCCTTGGGGAAAACATGTTTGCCATGTGAGACTCTGGATTAAGGGCCGAGTAATGTGCTTTTTTATTTCTAGATTGATTATCATTTTTACTGTTGTGATATGTTGATATGTTATTGATATCTTGAGGATGAACTTTACCCTCCATTATGTTGTTCTTGCCCTCCATACATGTGCATGTGTGTGTTCATGGCTTCTAGTGGTAGCCTCTTTATCTTAGGATGACTGGACTTTATAACTGCTTTTAAGTAGCCCGACTCAAGATTATGTTTAATTTAAGCCGATGAAGCCCTAGATGGTGTGTGGTATGTGTGCAAACTTTCAGCCGCGTGAGGTTAGCAGGTAAGGTTGGTGACTAGTGAAAACCACTTCCCTTGGGGAAAACATGTTTCCATGTGAGACTCTGGATTAAGGCTGATTAAGGTGCATTTTTTGTTTCTAGATTGAATATCTTTTTTACTCCATTATGATGTGTTGATATGTTATCGATGCAATGCAGTTTCGCTTGTGTAATAATTGTAAATGTGCTTTTCCACATGTGAGCATAAATGTTCGAGTGGGAATATAAGCCTGTACAACCAATAGTCAATGGTTAAGAGCATAATAGGGCTACAAGTTGTGATGCGTCAATGAATCATGCTCTTTCATTGACGGTAGCATGATAACAAAAAAGTAGGAATTGTGGTCTGCTTTATATTGTATGGTTGATAATGTACATCTGTTCCAATTAGTTACAAAAGAAAAATCTACTCCTTTCAGATTATCCTGGTACAGCCTCCCAAGGGACTGTGCCCCCTCCCATAGGAATTGCTGGAAATAACAAAGTTGCACCAATGGATATGCAAAAAAACCCTGATGGCGTCATGGATAAAGGCAAGTCAGCTTCCTCTGCAGATAATATCGAAGAAAAACCAAGTACCTCTGAAATGAGACCAAAGGAAGGTATGAATTTGCTTATAGAACGTTTGTTTACTGTTTCTCTTTGAAATATTTAAGAAAAGAGCTCACGCAATCTCTCTTTCATTTAGCAAATATGTGCTGATGATGTCTGAAATTGTATGGTTGCGAAGATGAAAAATAGAAGTGAAATCATTAATTGAATCATGAATGCAAGTGCTAAGTCAGCAAATATGTAGATTTATCGTTAAGTTTGTGATGACCTCAAAATGTGTCCTATTTGGTCTCTTCTTAAAGTTTTATTTCCACAATCATTCAGTTGTGGATCAATTCTTGATATAAGAGTGGGTAGTTCCACGAAAACAAGTAAATAGATTCATCATCAATTTCAGCATGAGATTTAAAATGGGATCCTCGCTTGTTCCCTCTTTATAAGTTTCTGTATTTTTAAGTTTGATGCCTCAGGAATAAAACTCTCACTTTTTTGCAGTGGCTGAATCAGTGCCTGTCCAAAATCAAGCTGCCTCTCAAAAGCTACTCCAAAAGATGTCCAACCCAAACCAGGGCGGCCGGAATTCCAAAGGTTGGAGACAGAGGGGGAAGGGTAGAGAAGAAGCACCACAGCAAGTTTATACTCTTGACGAGTGGGAGAAGAGGAAAGCTGAAACAAAGCCTCCAGTGAGAAACAAGCTTCCAGATACTAGCTGTGATGAGGATCTTGCATGGCAACTTCAAAACCAGCTTGATTTGGAAGATTCTTATGTTAGTGTCCTTGCATCTTTTGAAATTTTTACTTCGTTATTGTTCTTGTCCTGATATGGTTGATTTCCTTTGTTCAGGTACAAAAGGGAACGAATAACACAGTGGCAGATGACCTTAGGATGAGCATGTTTAGTTATGAAAAAGATGCTAATAACTTTTACGGAGAGGAACAAAGAGGGAGAGGTAGGGGAAGGGGGAGAGGGAGAGGGAGATCAAGGGGGAGAAATAGGGGTAGAGGAAGATTTGGTTGAATCTCTTGGTCAGTTGCTCATCATATTTAGTCTACAGTTTTGTAAGGCTTTACAAGTTTCAAATTGGCCAGCACTTCATTTTCCACTGAAGCGCTGAGGAGAAATTTCTTTCAGATTAAAAATGGTTTACCTTCAGCATCTTGAACATGTTTACAAGTTATGACGTTCGAATCTGAGCTGACACCAGGTTGTATAGATACAGGTTTACTTTCTTCTTGTACTAATTTTATGATGCTTCTATTGGTACAAACACGTGCCAAATCATAGATTTTCTGTTGCAACTTGGGCTTGTTTTGATCGAGTGCACTTAGTGCATGTCCTTTCTGTGTTCCAATGTTGTCATCTGGGTTCTGGATTGGAAAAGAAAATAGACGCATACATTTGTGGAAGAAAAGATTTGGTATAGAGTTCAGTCCGTTTATCTGTGCTTCGTCAATTGGTGATTGCATTATCAAACACCCCATTAGCTAGCCAATTTTTATGGTGCCAACTTGTGGAGTGCACAAAAATTGTTTTTCTTGAAGAAATTTAGTTGACATCAGTCTGGCAAGATGCTGTGGAAACTACATGATATCAAAATTGTAAAGCATTGTGCGAGAAGCCAAAAGCGGCCAAAATAATAAAGAACAGGATTAACACTTAACATCCACATGGGTTTCGTCGAGTCAAAATCTTTACTAAAATAGCTAGAAAGATCTGAAGTCAACTTAAATAACATTAATTATAAAATAAAATATATTTAGATAGATGTTAGAGTTGGTAACTCTAGGACTCTAAGAAGATTACAAATCCTCATATAAAAGCGAACATATAGAAGAGACTAAACAATCTAACAAACCGAAGCAACTACTAATACCAGTCTTTCGTGGAGCTAATCTGTAAGGACTTAGAAGATTTGAGTGTGGCCCAAAAAGCCACGGGTTGCCGGGGAAGTACGAAAGCGTTCTTCATAAAGAAGGGTCCTGTAGATGACAGGATACACAATCAGAAAAGTCGTTCCCATAGGCCGAACCCAACGACACTCTTGAATCGAAACTAACGGCTCTTACACAGAGAAACTACCCAAAAAAGACATTAATAACGGGATAAAAGAAACGTGAGAGTTCACCATAATGCTTCGCCTCGCGAAGCCTCCCACTCGAAGTAAATCACCAACACGAGAACAAGATTCTCCCATCCGTGACTTGCTTACCGAAAAGCTTGACTTTGTCCATGGAAAGAACAAAATACTCTCACAGGGAGAACAACTCTCACAAGGAGAGCAACTTTTATTCTCATATAAGGGTACTAGATCTATAGCAATATTAAAAGAGAAAAGAGATGAACTAAAAAAGTGGGGGAAAGTTTACCATGGATGGTGAAAGAAACTATCCATGACAACCCCATCTTGAATTTTGAGGAGGAGAAAACTATAGAGAAGAGGAACCTCTCTCAGTAGAATTTGAAATTTGAATTATTGGTTTGTTGCACCAAAAACCCATAATAATATGTAGCATATATTGCTTTTGCTTGATACCATCTAAGATTTTAGATTCAACTCATGCATTTTACCTAAAATTGATCATTTCCAAGGGACAAAATGGCAACCAATCACCAAATAATTTATAATTTTTCTTACAACAACCTCTCACACACCATCGCAGACCCAATGGAACCTAATCTTATCGTCCCTCCAACTTTGGGATTTAGAAAAAAAAAATGTCAATGGTCGAAAATTTTGATAAGTTGAAAATTGATGTTGGCACACTTACTGAATGATAAAAAAACGTTCATGCCAAACCTATGCTCGCTTTTCTTTCCAAATCCCCCGTTACAGTCATCACAATCTCACCAGACGCCAAAGCAGACCTACCCAGCTAGAGGGGGAAACCTGCAAATAAAACTGAATACCATCAAAAAACGCAAAAGCAGAACCATCAATGAACCAATAACAACAACTCCTCTTCCTCCTCCTCCACTCTCTTATTACACCAAAATTTTCCTTTTTTTTAAAAAAAAAAAAGACAAGCACAAAATGGAGAAGTTACTTACTCAACCATTAATTGCGGTGCTAATCGCTTCTCTAGTCGCCGGAAGAGCTTACAGGAAGAAATCTCTCAACGTATCCGGCGCAGTTGCGGGCTTCCTAGTCATGACCATCCACTTCGCGGTCAATTACAGGTCCACACTCCACTCCTTTATATATCGATTCTCCCCTAATCTCTCGGGTCAGCATTCTCCTCAGATATAATTAATTCTGTTGATTGTCTTTGCAGATTTGGAGTTATTTTGTTGGCCTTCTTTTTCACTTCATCTAAGCTCACCAAAGTTGGGGAGGAAAGAAAGAAGAAGATTGACGCTGATTTCAAAGAAGGCGGGCAAAGAAACTGGTTAGTCAAAATTACCAAAAAAAAAAAAATGATAGTTTCTTAGCTGTGCTTGCTTGCTTGCTTGCTATTATTAGTTGACTTTACTTTGGTTTGGTTTCTGTTGTTTTTTTTCTTTTTCAGGGTACAAGTGGTTTCTAATAGTGGTATTGCAACGGTATTGGCAGCGGGTGTTTGGAAATTGGCGGGGTGGCGGGACGTGTGCTTGGACACTGAAGAATCGGCTCTTATAACGGCTCTGGTTGGTGGAATTATCGGCCACTACTCTTGCTGCAATGGGGACACTTGGTCTTCTGAGCTTGGTGTTCTTAGTGATGCACAGCCTCGATTGATCACCACATTTAAGGTATTGAACCCTTTTTTTTTTATTCTCTTTTTTTTTCGGGTTTGTTTTCCCTTGCAAATTTTGGCATTCTTGGTTGGTGTTATATTTTGCTGTTCCTGATCAGATTTACATCCTCGTTTATGCTGCCAGGAAGCTATTTCAATGATATTTGTCATAGTAGCTAGAAGCTAAATATTTAGGAGTTTAAGGGCAGTTGCCTGGGCTCTAACTTCTGCTTTGGAGTTGCTTGATGATATGTTTCTCCTATTTTTTACTTTAATCCTGTAAAATGGTTACCACCACCATCAACTACAATCGAAATGGGAAGTAACAAGGAATGCTATCATACTGCATTCGTACTGTCTTGATTAGAAGTGGGTGCATTCTAACATGTTGGAGACCTTTTTTGCTGAGTCAATTTCTAGATTGGCTGATTAAAGAGCCGTCAACTTCTAGAAGGATTCAAAGTCTGCTGCAAATAACTCTCTAACTGTGAGAGGCTTCACTTCTTTACACGACAGCATTGTGTACATGACTGGGTACTCTTACTTTGCCTTGGATATCGAAAGAAGAATCCTTTCATTTAGTCCTTCAGAGCCCGCTTCAAGAGTCACCTTATAATTATTTAAAGGTCATTTTGTTTCCTGAGATAACTGTTTTTACTCTGTTTCTGGAAAAATAATGCATAAGCTGTTTATGCTGATTCAGAAGCCTTGATGCTAGTTTTGGGTTATCTTTAGCCTGGAGTTTCCAGCCCTCTAAATAGTTCAGGCGTTTCCATGCATTGTATTTCCCATAGAAATTTTGTTAGCAGATGTTTTGTCTCACATAGTGATGTTTCGCAATCTAACTCACCTTTGATGCTTGAGATTGCTTCTCCAATAAGATGCAAAAGGAAATAAATTAGCATGGCATCTCCTATACGGATCCTGATTTGATTTCTGCATTGTTAACTATCAGCCTGTCCGAAGGGGTACAAATGGGGGTGTGACAGTAGCAGGTCTCCTAGCAGCTGCAGCTGCAGGAAGTGTGATTGGAGTTGCATTCGTTCTGTTCGGATTTTTCACCACAAAATGTGCATATGATGTTGCATTAAAGCAACTACTGGTCGTACCCCTTGCCGCACTGGCAGGATTACTTGGGAGCCTGATAGATTCTCTCTTGGGAGCTACACTGCAATTCAGTGGATTCTGCACTGTTAGAAATAAAGTAAGCCTGCATTTACCGTTTGAAATTTGAACATATCGTGCCTTCCAGTTTGGCAATTATGATATACATGTATTGATGTACACTCGTACTGAAGCTTAACTTTGAGACTTTTTCATTGTTTCCACAGGTTGTTAGTAAGCCAGGACCAACAGTGAAGAGAATTTCAGGGCTTAGCATTCTTGACAACAATGCTGTGAACCTTGTTTCGGTATTGTTGACTACAGTGCTGACTTCCGTAGCCACTGTATATATTTTCTGAATCAATGCTTTCAGCAGTTCTGTAGGTGAAATAATTCATGTGCAACTGAAAGCTGAAGCTGTACCAATTGTACCATGACATAATAATTACAGCCATTATGAGGAATTTGATGACTATATGTTGGAATGACACTGAAGGACATAAACTTACGCAACCATGTTTTCTGGTGGAATGAAAGAAGGATTTGGGTACTCTTTAATGAACTAAAATTGTTAAGAGTTGTTCATCAATGAAGACTGAATTGAAGGGAGACTGCACGTCAGGCCGCCGGATTGTTTAAGACGTCAGTTAAGGTCCCTTGATTGTTGGATTTGATTCAGTGCCTTTTAAAATTTAGCAGCAAGGTATCCAGGAATTAACTTGCCAAATAACGGCGCTGTTTAGCCGATTCCATTATGCACTTATGAACAGGCCTACCTCCCCTCTGGTCCAGTGCAAGTAATATCTTACAATTACCAGGAGTAGCTCACATCAAAGAAGGAAACATAATTTACCAGCAGAGGACGAGATCTAAAATCCATATCAATATAAACCCTTCACAACATCCCTTCAATTAAAATAAAATGAAATAGATTAAAACAGCAACTACAACAAAAAGACTGTTCTCGCCGGAAAAATTAAAGTAACAAGGTTACCCTTCTTAGTGCTTAGAATTTTCAATTATGGTAGTGATAGGAGACTGAAGGATAGCTAATGGAAGAACAAGATTTTCTACAAAGCCACTTGGGATCTACTACAACTGTTGAGTTTGGTTTCTCAAAAACACGTCTACTGTTCGGTTGAGAGAGGACATTATCCCTAACAGACAGGCATGTGTATTCTGTCTAGTGCCAACATAGCAACATGTGCACGCATCGCAGAATTTCATTGCAAAGTCTTATCATTAAGCTAACAAAATTATTGATGTCCTCTTAAGGTTGTTATTAGTGTTAGCATACCATGTTTTTTGGCCTCAAGTGGATGAGTAGGTCACTGGTGTCTGATGGAAGTGTGGTGCTCGCTCTATGATTGGCAATTGTTAAAGATGGGACAGGAATGATTAGCACTGAAGTGTGGATGTTGATGATGTAGGTCATTGCCATTGTCACTGTCAGGTTTTTAGGCATAACTGTATCTCTCTTCTTTCTTTTCGTAGATATGCTAATTCTATCCCAAACCCAAGCTTGAAATTGAAGCAAGGAATTCTCTAACTCACTAGGAAATTAACCCAAGCAAAAAAATGCCATTGAGACATTAGGTGTTGGCAGGTATTATAGTAAACTTAATGCACCAAGTGATGATGCTACTCGTTTGCTATAATTGAAGGGGTTCCATAATGAGGTGCAACCGTGCAAGCCATAAATGTTCCTCCATAATGCAAAATCTTTACAAGGTATGCTACGCTGAAGGAAAAGTCGCCCAACTTTTGTAGAAAATCTCTGTTTTCAACCATTGCAGAAAGAAATTTTGCAGTTGGCCAGTTGCTATATTTCCATGAAGTAACTTTGTTAAGATTATGAACACAACAAACTTTAAGGGTGCTACAATCGAGTGCCTTTCTGAGAACGCATGAAAACCCAGATCCTGTAGTTCCCATTTATATGAAATCTTTTAACTTTTTGAACTGTTAAAGCTTGCAAATTCCAACTTGGGGTGGAGACAGGGAATTAGGTATACAACTTCAATATCTGAATGGCTTGAATATGCTTTTTAGTGGTTCTGGTGAGAGCAGGAACTCCACTTGTGGAGCAAGGTAAGTGCACACAACTCTTAAAAAGAATAGAAAATGGGGAAAAAAACAGCCCCCAGGAGTAATCATATAAGAGATGTTAATGCACATAATTGCAGGCTAAGGATTTTTCTAACTGAACACCCCATCTGCCAAGCAAGGCTTCAAGACAGAAGCAATAGCACTCAATATATTACAACACCCTTAGGCAGAGATACAATGCCTATAAAGCATCCCAAAAAATCCAACCTATTTCAGTGACCCAACTCCGAGACGCTATAAGAGCTGCTAATATATGTTGGTTTCTTGCCCAAAGAGGCGTTGCTCCAAGTATTTAGCAGGCAACAGGGCAGGAGACAGGCTTTACTGAAGCTAATATATTACCAGCTCCAGGTTGGAAGCTAGCAGCATTTTCCAGGCGCTCCCAGGTCAACCTCCGCTTCTCAGCTACCACAGTTAACATTGTATTCTCTTCCTCTAACTTGCGTTGACAGGATAGCACTAGCTCTTCATCCATCTCGCAGAACATCTTTTTAATATTCTGCGTCAGGTTTAGTACTGCTTGGTTCCAATGATTCTTGCTGTTCCGCTCAAGGGCTGAGAACACAATTGGCACAATCACTTGTCGATTGTTACCAATAAGATTTATTATGCGCTCGTTGTTCCATAGCAAGTGAGCCCGTTCAGCCACCTGGAAAGGTGAAAATAAGCTTATGATTATTACCCTGGAACGAAACTGCACAGTTCATATCTTTTAATGAACTTAACAACTTACATGGATGAACAACCTTCATTGAGAATTGAGGACTATAACCCTTAAGCTAGCCAAAAAAAAAAAACTAATATCTAGAAAATTATAAGGGCATTATTTCCAAAACTTGGACTAGCAAGTACTCATCATCTTGGATTTAGACTCACTAGGATGGTATAGTTCTTTATCAGTCAAATTCATTGTGGAACTGGGACACACATAGGGTAGTACGTCTTTTAGGCTATAACAAGAAAACAGGCGTTTTGAAGATTTTAATAGACAAATAGCATCACGTGAAGTTTTTGAACTGTCTAAAGAAGGCATGGAGAATGTAAGTAGAAGAGATAGTACTAAACTTTGGACTCTTATCCATTGGATGTGGCACTAGCAAAGATGGATTACCTGATAATGGGAGCTATTGAGACAGCATCCTATTCGGCGAAACAGAGGGGCCATGACTTTTTGAAACTCGTCCATGGGCATCATTTCCAAGATTTCTTCCATCTCACTTATAAACATCAACTCTTTCTGGCTGTTTGTCACAGGCCAGTACTTCAATAATCCCTTAATCACAGAACTGGACAACTTTGGGTCCTTTTCTACAAACTGTACAATACAATATGTCAACTGTTGGTGATAATTACCAACTGATTTTGGCTTGTGCAGAGGAATCAAAGCCCTCCAAAGGAACAATTTGTGTTCCTCTTTTAGTGGCAAGGCAAACCCACTGATGACACTCCCAAAAATTTCCAGCAGCTCAGCCATTCCATTATGGCGTTCAGTTTCAAAAACAAAATTGTAAATGATGTTGCCAACAGCTTTCCTGATAAAAGGCCTGAGTACCATGAACTTCCCATAAATTCTGTGTAGAATTGTTTTTAAACAGTCTCTCTCTCTTGGATCCTCAGAATCAAAGAGGTCAAGTAATCTTAATACAAAAGCATGATCTATGTACTTCTTTGCTGGCTTCACATCAACAGAACTAACAAAATGGAGGAGTAGATCATAAACACTTTGCAAATGTGACCAAGCAGGATCAAACATTGGTTCGTCATCTTCTGCTTCCCCACCCGTACTACCAGAACGAAACTTTGGAGGAAAAACCCTAAAGAGGTTAACTGCACACATCTTAGACATAGCAGCAATTGCAGCTTCGCTAAACTTTGCAGATCCAGAAGATACAAAATCAACAAGCTCTAAAAGTGTCTGACGTTTAAGATCTTGCTGAGCAGCATTTTTATCTGGATCACTGAAATCAGAAACCTCACAACAGAGATTCAATTTACTGATAAAAAGGCTCTGCTTCTGCATGCTTGACACATCTTTGAAGGATAGATGAGGCTCCACCGCCTCCACTCCAGCCATGATGCTTGCAGGAAAAACTGCAGAAGACACCCTTTTAACAACGTTTAACCGGCTTGTAAAAATATTCCCACTGTTTGTACATGAGAACCCATTTCCCGAGTTGGCTGAATTGTTGCCAGAATCAAACCCCGAAGAGTCCAAAGGGTCAGATTTAGGGGACTTCCGTGGAATTTTGTTTAGAATTTGCCGTAGCATGGCAATAACTAAGTTTTTTTCAGCAGACAAGGTTACCTGCAGGACAATTAAAGCAATTGAATCAGCATATCAGGAGGAAAAGGGCCTAAAATGAGAACAGTGAAGAAACTCTCAGCTACCTAAACCAGTAAGATAATTGTCCACAATCAAATCAGTAGATAACTCCATGGTTGCCAAAAAGTAGAAACTATGCAAGTTCCTATCACCATATATAGGCTCTAATGCCAAAGACAACTTGCAGAAAAAGGAAAAATCACATCATAACTCTAAAATTCCAAGAAAAATTCTTTAAAACTCCAAGTATGTTCAAATATCAAAAGAATCTTGAAAGAACAACTCAACCTCCTAAACAGGTAGTTTTCTGAAAAAAGGAAAAGAAGAAGAAGAAGAAGAAAAGAAGCCAAGTCAAAAATAACAAACATAGTACAACTCCTCCTCCTCAACGGCCCTGAAACATTACAGCATTACAAATTTCTGGCCATTAAAATATAGTTCAAGTAAAATGAAAAACTAAAAGTATGAGTTTGTTATGGCCAGTAAAATGAATCCACAAATATAATTTGCAATGTCCTCTCTATAATTAAACACTCAAACACCAGCATACAGAAAACCCCCGGATCACGGCTACAAGTAACCAGCTCGATGGCATAAACATTTGAAAAGGAACTTGCTCATTGTTATTAGCAAACCAACGGTCATGAAGTAAAAAAAAAAAAAAAGTAAACAAATCAGCAAAATGCCTAGCACTAGCTATTATTCAAATACCAAAACGGAACCCAACTTTGTATTTAACTAAAGAAAGAAAACTGAAGCCTAAAGGGTTAGATCTGGGACAACAAGGAACAAGATGGTGGATCACAAATCATCTACTGGAATTCACAAACTTGAAATAAGCTGAGAAAACCCAGATCTTTACTATGAAGATACCAGCTTTACTCCGCCAATAAACTTTCACAGTAGCATTTAATCGGCACAACAACATAAATTCAAAATAGTACAGTCGGTGCTTAATGTAAAACTCTTACATTTAACCAAAGAAAAGAATGAAATTTTATACAATTAACTAGTGCAGCAGATTAATGGTATACAAAGTAAGCACCTTTTATTTTCTTTACTATAGATTTGTTAAGACTGAGAGAGAGACCAAGAAATGAGTAGGAGGAAGAGGAGGAGGAGGAAGGAGGAGGTAGAGATGCTTATTTGTTGCAAAAGAAATGAAGAAGCTTGAGCTGAGATTTTTTTTATAAACGAGACAGCAAACTAACAGGTAACTGGAGAGGATAATTTATGAAAAATGGGCTAATGGGTGGTGATGGATCTCCATGAAAGATGAGAAAAAAAAGGGGAAGAGCACCTCGATTGAAGAGAATAACAGGTGTGGCATTTTCTGAGAATTGCAGGTAGCAGTACATCAGTCAGGTCGCCACCCACTCTCCACTGCTCAAATGTTTTTAAACAAAATGGAAATACTCTGTATATAGTTCCCCTTTCTTTTTTTCTTTTTTTTTTTCTTTTGGTCAGTCTCTCACTCTGTATGTAGTTTTTGAAAAGTAATGTAATTAATATGCCACAATAAATGTCTGCATTGCTTTTCACAGAAAATTGAAATGAATGATTGTGTAAACCTTCTGGGTCCCTGTGTTAGCCCCAGTAAACACTGAGGGGACTACTATATGTTCTCTGGATATTTTAATTGGTTTTTACAAACTTTCAAACTTAAACGTAAAGATGAAAATTCAATGTGGCCGTTAAGTGGATTTGCTGCTAATTGTGCAAATATAAAATGAGGTTGGAAGAAATAAAGATGAATATTTTCTTTAAAAATTGGATTTCAGAAAAAAAAAAAAACCTAAAGAGTATGCTGAATCAGAAGGGATCAACTTCCAACCTTTTAAGTGAAGATAAAGTAAAGTTCTAAGTAGAGGTTTGATTGTCTCTCCATCCAGTTAATTAAGCACAAATGGGATTTGGGAGAGTAAAGGCTGTAAGTATTACGTTAAAAGGACTTTAAAAACTCATTCTTGCCTCCATACCCTACTGTGAATTGGCTAGTCTGTGAACACATGAGTTCCAATATGTTTGGTTACTTTTTCCATGTTTAATTCCTAGTTCCTCTAGAGAAATTAACTGGGTCCAATCAAAATTTTCTTTTTCAGCAAACAACAATGGCAAAAGATATCGTTGCTGGCCAATCATCGAATTTCCAAAGCTCCATTCATGCATCAAAACTATGAAGGTTCCCTGCTAGTTCAATAATTAGGGCACCGTTCATGCACATTGAGGTCTTTTTGAGGGGGAGAAGATCGGTGTGTGGTTTTGTTTAAGGCCAATCGAAAATACAAGCACATTCGATCTGGATGGTGGACTAGTATGCAGTCATATGTCGAGACCTAATATGGTCTGCATAAAACTTGTGTGACTAATATATATGCATGTTTCATTATTCTCTCCAACTTTATTTCTACCTAATTTTTGAAGTCAAAATATTCATATATATTCCTTAAAATGCTATCATCAAATTGTTTGAAGAAATCAGGGATGAAGCGGGCAAAATATAACATAAAGCAAATTTATGTTCGGGAAGTGAGATCTTTTCGCTACTTATAAAATATGATATTAAGAACTAGGGGAGAAAATTTCAGAAAAAAAATGTGGAATTTTTAAAGTTAAAGTTATCTATTCTTGCACTGAGAAATTATTCGGTGCCTACAGATATGGATAGATATCAGCTAGAAAAAATTACCATGATATCTTAAATTCATATTTTTTTGATAATATCTTAAATTTATATTTATATTTAGATATTGTATCAAAAGTTTGCTATCATTATATGTTAATACGCTTGAATTTAGTTCCGAATGATTAATTTTTGGTCTCGATGAGGTTTCAAAAAAAAAAAATGCCATGTTTAGTTGTGAAATATTAGCATTAATTTCATGAATCACTTTCGACAAAAATTCTTGCTGCAGATAGCTTCGCATTAACAAAACTCAGACAAGAGTAGATTTACAACAAATTAAGCCGATAATACTTTTTGAGTTTAGAATACCGCAAAAAAAAAGAAAGAAAAAGAAAAAGAAAAGAAAAGAAGAATAGACAAGTTTGTAAGGGGGGAAAGAGAGAGAGAGAATCAAATACATGTGAATTGTGATCCAATAGCATATGATGTGTCTCAGCCTCTCAGGTTTTGCTTTCACTTGAGTTTGCCTTTTATGCTGCCCCCTACCGAAAAAAAAGTGGCTACTGTGTCTAAATTTGCGGAAATGTTTCTTTTTCGTCTAAATTTGCGGTCTGTTTCATAGTAATTCATTGGATGATCAACAAACAACAAACAATGGAAGTGAAAATGATAGTATATATATTTCCACACACCCATCAACTTTTTCTCTTTTTCTTTTCTTGAGCCGCCTGCCATCCTTTGCTTCAAGGAATATTACTGTTGTTATACACATCCCCTAAGGTGATCTATTCAGAACCAAAAGAGATTAAAAAAAGGCATGTCACTGTTAGCAAATACTAGAGAATTATCATGCAAATCAGCAGCAGAAGATGAATTTTTCTTTTCGCTCTACTATATAAGGTATCCATAAATGAATTTGCTGAACTTTGTTTGCATGGGTATTAGGGAAATTAAAAATAGATATCTTTCTGTTCTTTGTCAAGAAAGACAAATTCTTGATAGTTATACTTAATTGTGTTGAACTCGTAATTATCAAGTATCTCTCTCATTTGGGATGAGGCTGTGGATAGTCATTAAAATTCCCATGTACCCAAAAAAATATTATCAAGTATCTCTCTCGCTTCCGAAAGAATGATGTTTACAAAAAGAACGATGAAAGGCAAATTTTAAGAAACATCAATTACTTATTCTCTAAATATATCTTTGTCGTCATCAGATAAAGTGACTGGGACAAAAAAGAAGGCAGAAAATTTTGAAAAATTACTCAAATATTACTACATTTCCTAAAATAAATGTTATTTTAACTATCTTCTTAATTTTTGTAAAAAAATATTAATGATTGTCATCTTTTAACAACTGCGGGAGTAGAAACTAAGTTAATCCTCAGCCTAGTATCTTACACCGGATCCACAAATAGCGCCTAACTCGAAGTAAAAGAAAGTGGTCGATATATAATGGGTCATTCCTCTTGAAGCATGAAAAAATAAGAACGTTTTACTTTGATAAAGTTTATATAATTAATTAAAATAATAAAAAAAAGCATTCCCAGAAATTTACCCTGATGCGGCGAAATTAATAAAGCTAATTGTATTGTACAGTCTACTGATTAACGTCAAACTACATGATTAAAATGAGAACATAACATGATTACTGAGCACACTTTAGGACACTAACTATAATTACATGCATATATTTTACCAGACATGGAAGGTCCCGGGCACAAAAAGGAAAAGAGAAACGAGGAAGGGGGGCTTCTCATTTATTCATCTACTTTTAATTCCCATAGATGCTCCTTCCCCACCGCCCCTGGAAAAGCAAGGATCCATCGCTGTACATGTTTTGTCATATAAGGATTTTCCAATTGTTTGTTTCTGATGATCAACTTTTGCTTGTGCATTTTGTAGATTCTGATGCTGCAAGAGATGAATATATATCAATGTGACAAGTGTGTCGATATTGGACAAGTAACTATATAAATACAGTGAAATTATGATCATACTTTCATTGATATTTAAAACTGCTTAAGAAGCATTACCTAGACCCACCTCTACAGCTTCTGTGCTTTTCTTTAGCCTAATACGTTTGCATGATTCAATGAACATTCTGCAATTAGGAAGAAGACAAATAAGTAGGAAAGACAGTATAGATAATGAATTTGCATTAGAAGGGTATTAGAAAAAGATGGATAAATATGTGATAACATCCAAGGGAAGATATAGCAATAGGCCAATAGCAACCGACTTGAAGAGATGAAAACTAGTTTGGAGAGATTACAATCTTTACCTACTACTTAATCATTCAAACTTTGTCTTATTTATGCATTTTCTTCACTAGGCAACAAGTTGTATGTGTAATACACATGGGTATCGTGGAGCTTTCAGTTTGGTGCCAACAACAAACACTTTTAATTTTAAGGTTATGGGATTAGTTTTATATGATAATCTGCAAAGTACAAGTTAGGAGGACAACTGATAAAACGAGGATATTATTGTTGGCGGAGGTAGACAAAGGGGGATGTTTTCATTTGAAGAAACCGCTAATGGAGTTGACACCAATTGGTCCATTGTGTATGAAATAGACGATGTTTGAGCTCAGTCTTAAGGTACCGAATGAGGCATGTTTTTATTAACCTTTTGGGCCAAGGCCCATGTCATAGCAGAAGGAGCTGCTGGCGAGGGAAATGTACCTCTGTATAAAAATCACTTTTTGAAACTCTATTAGGTTTTAAGCTCGTGTGGTCTAAGTTTAAGATAGCAAGTTCAATTTCAACTTTCTTACAGTGTACAAGTTTTTATATCACTAGGACCTTTGATTAGTTATGTAAAATTCACTTTAAAAAACTCTTGTTACGCTTACCTAATTAATCTTCCATCCCAGAAAGCTTTTCTTGACCAGCTTGTTTAGTATCAAATCATGTAAACTGAATTCAATCTAATATGTTATGGTTTGAACTCATCTATATACAATTAGAATTTCGTGCTCTCAATAGTATTTAATTGTGCGAGTTCACTTATTTTTTTAACCTAATTATGTGATTTTTCACTTATATATAGTGAATGGATTAAGATGCTCTGCTAGTGATGAGACCAAATGTTGAGGTAGCAACAAATGTTAAATTCAGATATTGGAAAAAAATATATATGAATTCGAAGGTAAACTTACTTCCAAGGAACATCTCCCACTAACATCCAATCGCCATCTTTGTCTTGATATGTTGGCACGTACTCTGTTCCTGTCACTGGATCCATAAGCTTGCTCTCCTGATCCGTATAATTACCTAAACCAGATTCTGAAAGATTAGGTATGAAATCAACCTTTCGAGATAGTTAATAGATCCAAAAGGAAATGCTTCTTCTATAATTTTACATGATTAAGATTTGGGCCACTCAACACCTTTGCATTTTGTATTCTTTCTTTGGTTGTTAATTGGGAAAACTATTAAGGTCCATTTAGAGCATACTGAAAGCCCAGAAAAATATCAAATCACTTTCATTAAATTAATAGTGCATAATGCGACTCAAGCTCCTTGGTGTGCATGCCACATATTATGGCACTATGGACTCGTATATACTATATGGTTGAATTATGTACTTACGGGAAATAGTGAAGCAAGCAAACATTTTCTCCAAAGCCATGAGCAACTCTTGATAGCTGCTATACATCTCCAAGTCTACTTTGCGCAGGTAAGGTGCTCCATCTACTGCCACTTTTATCAGCTTGGAGCTTTCATGACTCTTCTGTCTAAAGGATCTCACCGGTGGCCACCCAACAAGTTGTGCCCTACAAAAACACACCAAATCCAGTATACGAAATTAACCGCGGAACAGCAGATCATGCGTCAAAAAGACAAAAGGTAACAGAAATTGAAAACCCATTACATCCTTATACAAGTAGCTATGACACAGAATCGACTTGCAGTTTTCACATATGACAAGTTCATTAATAGAACTTAGTATTCTGTGGACTTGTTCTAATTTAACAAGATTTCTTTAAATTTCCTAATAATTAAAACTCATACCTGCTCCAGTGGTTGATAGATGGTTTTTCGTAACTTTACATAAAAGGTGACAACAGAATTATAAGCAAAGCATTTTACTTCCATGGCCACGTCATCAAGAAACATAAAATATATAAGCAGCAATAATCCTATGTACACATATTATCCATTTGTACCCTCGTGTAACGCTACCTATTGCTCCATCCATATGTCAACTAAAAGATTGATCCACTAAGAGCTCGAATATATCAGATGCTAGTAAATAGTAGTCACGTAGAGAGATAAAAAAAAAAATTGCTGGCAGGGCTGAGATAAAAATTGTTGGACTTACTTGGGTGCTGGGGTTTTTGCGTGGTAGGATGGACGCCTATTCTGAGACATGTCGTCTGGGTCTGGTACCTTAGTATTGAATCTCCCATAACTGAGATCAACGGTCTCAACGAACCCACGTTTCATGCAAGTCTTGACTGCAGACACCTCCGGCGACCGAGCAGCTGCCGCCCTAATCCCTGGCAATCCCAATGTCAACTCTGTGTCCTTGAAATTCATGCTGGTGATCTCACTTCCCGATGAAGAATCTGTGGATGCTTCCGGTGACATTTGATTAGAAACTGGTAGTAGTATACTACTTTTGTTATCACAACCATGTAAGTGGCTAGCTAGTAGCAGGAATTTTTAACCCAAAAAAGGAAGAAGGAAAGACTGTATATAGTAGTAGCAGAATCAGATTCAATGTGTGCTGGTTACAATGCATGCGTGTGTGTATACATACGGTTGGCTTTGTTGGTTTATATAGGTGGGTTGGTCCCTATGAGGAGAGGCCACGTGGGCATCTAGAAGGAAGGAGAGGGAGGAGGGGGGTGGGATTTGAGGAGGAGATGCTCTCTCAAGGGAGCAGCATTAAAGTTTGGGCCACTTGTCGGTTCATTCAATCAAAGCTTGAAGATTTTATATGTCACCATGTTCCCAATTCATTGCAAATTCCTTTCCTGATAACGCATGGATGATCAGTTGCTAGCTTGCCTTAGGGCTTGGCTCAGCTGTTCCAGATTAATTGGCCCCCGGATTGATTCATACTGTCCAAAAAATTGTCAATTAGTGTATTTTTGGTCTTACATTATACATCATGCTTTTAATCTTTGCCACAAAAATTAATTGGATAAATATGTCCGTCAATTACTTTCTCCCGCGCTCCGTTGATTAGTGGACGTTCAGATTTTAGAGAAATCTAAACAGAATGACAAAGGTATTACGGCCCAAATTGAGCACCTAATTGGTGTAATGGGTGAGTCACCCTATGAAAAATAGAAAAAAAATTGAACTTAAAGGAAATTCCTTTCCATCAGTTGATGTTAAAACTTAGAAGAACATGTCCATGTACGAAGCACATGAACTGTACAGGCACTAACATAGTTTCTACTAACTTGATATAACTGAAATAATAATTAAAAAAATAGTAAAATAAATGGAATGAAAATCTTGAGAAGGGAAAGTACGTAGATGGTTAAAAATAAAGGTGGGAGAGCTAAAGAGGTACAAGTAGTTAATCATTAGTAGTAGCCAAGTGAAGGGCTGAAGTATTAGAGTTGAGTTGGCATACATACCTGGTAGTAGTAGTCTCCAAGTCAACCAAGTAAGAAGTAAAAACAGGACTTCAATATCCTTCGACAGCCGACAAGCATGTGACAGATGCTGGTTTGTCGACAACGCGTCGTCTTCTCATTCATCGTATCATTCCACAGAGAAGGCGTCTCCATTTATAATCGAAGGGCCGAGATTCCGTGCGTCAACCACGTGTCCCCCCTGCAATACCAGTAGCTAGCCGCACGCGGCTCTGCAGATTCATTTTGACTAATTCCTTCCTTCCTTCCTTCCTGTATAATCCCCCCCAAACCAGAAATGTGATCAATCATATCTGCTGATATCACAGCCCTGATATCGACTTGATTGTGGAATGTGGTTGATTGATTGCTCGTTCACTAGGACGCATGTAAAACAGCTCTTGTAATATCTGCTATTTTGGTAGAACTAAACAAATTTAATCAAGTAATTAACCCTATATGGTATTCTTAATTAAAACCTATTAAGATTAGTACAATATATAGTACTCTTGCAAAAAAGAAAGGTGGAGGAAGTCTCAGATTGGAGTACCATCTTTAACATATATAATAGTACTATGATAACCATTCTAATCACGAAGTAGAGATATGAACTAGTTGTGCATGTGGAAAATGTAATCTAGTTTTGTATGTTGTTCGGGATTGATGCTTAATCATGCATGTGAGCTCCTGTGGGTGAGGACGGAACTTCTTGTGGGCATGCATGAATCTATACAGATAACAACGTTGAGTTAGGCAGATGCAGGCATTACTTCTGTAATTTCATAATCAATTATGTATTGCATGATTTGCAGCAATCCAGATATACCTCTGAGGGATTTGACCTGAAAGTACACTGCATCTCCCATTCTTTTCCATAAACAAAAGCAATGATGGAGAAATACCTACTACCTAGCAGCTTGGTCCATTTATAATTTGTCCACGAAATTGCTCATTATCTTGTTCCGAATTCACCAATATTTACAGCGAATTCTGTCTGTTTGGTTAATTATCTAATTTAAAACACATTATTTTGTTTTCATTTGAGGGGCGACAAACAAGATTCCTGATCGAAACTCATTGAGTTACAAATTCACAATGCGTCAGGCAAAGCGGACAAAAGTTGGGAGAACTTTTTACCCATATCTGCATGGGCTTTGCTAAAAAGAATCTCTGTACCTGAGGCTCATAGTTTTGTTGGTTTTCATGTTAGTACCCACTAATTGGGCCTAGTTCCTGGCCAGTGATACCCAGTTACACCCACTTGGACTCCAATCCTCCACCTTCCGCTCTTAATTGAGTTGGGAGAGCTGTAAATGTAAGTAATTTATTAATTTATTTATTACTTAAGTACACAAATAAAAATTAGTTTTGATAATTTAAAACAAGAACTATACGTCCATGCGTGAATTGGTGCAAATAAAAACATTATTCAATAAATTACCCCCAAAAAGAGCATATTCAATACATAAAATTATTCCTATGAGAATCATATATTTCATGCATGAATGGGCTATAAACTTTTGGTTCGGGCTCTTAGTTTTTAAATGTTTGTTTTAACTCATACTCAAGAGAACCCCAAAAATTTACTTCAAACTTAGACTTTTCTGTTGTCACTAACTTTTTTAAATTCATGATAACACCAAGCTTGAGCATGAATTGTTTGGGTTAATAATGGTTGGTCTAAGTGGTAAGCAATTTGATTCTGCTTAAATAAAATCTCGGATTGGAGTCCTTATGTCACGCACCGGGATATTTTGTGCGCGACCTGGAGGGGGGGGGGCCGTTTCAAGCATTTCAATGTCTACTGGTGCCACCCCTAGGAATGCTCCAGATGCTCTTTAGGGGGAGGACCCCTACCCGGCTGATGCGTGATGCGGAGAGATCGAGCTATATGCATACTTGGTTCCTGTCAGTGGTATAATGAATGTTGGTGGCAATAGCGATTGTAAGTGTTCTGCCCTGTATGCGCAAGTCTCGCCGAGCCAGGCAAGGCTTAGTGCGGGATTGTGCAAGATACTTGGCACAACTGGTCGGGAGCTATTGCCGCTTCCCTGACGAGCCCATGGCAGGGCGAAACCAGTATTGCATGCTCGAAGGACTTAAAGGCTGAATCTCGAGGGGGTATGGGACCCTCGGGATGCCGCACGGGCGCAGTGTGCTGCGCGAGACTCTTGGCCCGTGACACTTATGTGTAAAAAATCCCCATACGCGAGACTCAACCCTAGCCAGGTGAACCACCGAGTTGAATCGGGATTAGTCAGCCTTAATACCGGACAGACAACTAAAAAAAATAAACAAGGCTAGTTCAAACTTGACTCATACCATGTAGTAGTTTGTCTTAACAGGGACTTTTTTTAACACTAACCTGTCCTCTGTCCTCATGCCTACACGCCGCTGAAAAAGGAAAAAAGTGTAACGGGGAGTGGGGTGTGCAAGCTCACATGCGAAGTGGTGTGTGCATGCTGGCAAAAACGACACATCGAAATGATAATTTGAATTTGCCACCTAATGGTAATAAATGCCTTATAAATAGGAAACGGGAATGTCGCAGGATGTAGATGCGTTGTCAAAGAAATGCAGGCCATTAACTCTATGTTCAAAGAATCAAGACAGCTAACGCCATATGCCACATGTTATGGGCCACCAGTTTGCAAAATCGGCGAGGAAAGAGCCTCTAGTTTGGTCACCACTATTGAATTTATAGAAGGCAAAACCGCTCCATCCGGGAAGAAGAAAAGAAGAGAGCAGCGCATGAACATAATTACAATGGACATACAACTTTGAATTCAATGAGATGGAAAGAAATATTAAATACACATATATATATATATATAAGGAATAAAGGTATGTATCTCCAAAGACTAAAACAGAAAGCATAGGATTCTACACAGGCCATCTGACGCATAGCAACCAAACTACAAATGCCTCTCCAGCCATAAAGAACTGAGGTTTAAGCACTTCCAGCAGGAATCTGACCCATATTACCAAAGCCATTGGCGTGTTTGGGCCTCCACTCAGTTCTGCCCCTCACAATCTCAGCCCCATCCTCGAGCCGAAGCAAGTGTTGGCACTCCAACCCCCCAGCATTTCCTAAGTCTCCGACTTCAGCGCCGGAGACGGCTGTCAGGGACTGCAGCACACTATCCCTTCCACACTCCCTCCTGTACTCCAGAGTCAAGGCAGCAAGCTCGTGACTCTCCAGGATCGACAGCGGAGCACTCTGACAAGAAGAACAGGAAAGCATCAACGTTACCAGACCGCATAGTAAGCGCCTAATAATACTACAGTCACCGTTGAGTAAAAAATTCACACCACTAGTTGAATCAAGCAATGCAGTACATCATGCAGGACATTAAAGCAGACACTAAGAATCAGCAAGAAGTTGAGCTTAAGTGCCATTATCATTACAGGGTTCACAAAACCAACAGTATCCAAATATCAAAATCTATTCAGACATTTTTGTGTTCTGGAATGAAATGGACTGTGTTAGTTGAGATACTTTACTTGTGTATAATTCTATTGGATACAATTCAATTATTGAAGGGGCCCCTCTGAATTGCCTAAACGGAACCATCTTATAATTCTATTTTAAGTTTGAAACAAGGTCAGAGCCTAGAAATATTAAAAAAGAAGCATTGCCATGTGAGTGGGGAAGCAGAAGGATGCTTTTGATCACTCAACGATAAGGCCAGATACATGAGAAAGCATAAAGGCTACAAGAAACGGACCTGTAGGCAACATGCATTCCAGAATAAAAACAATCATTGAACTTGAAACTAAAATATTGGACTTTATCCAGTACAGCTGTTCCAGAGACCCTGGATAAGCAATTGACTATGATGCAAGATTAAAAGATGGAGTGTCAAACCGGACAACATTTTCTTAGATCTGCTGGCTTACTTGAGGTTCGGACAAACTCCAAAACTGACATTTTTTAGTACTAGGCTTAGGCAACAAAGAAACACCACCTCTAAATTCCATAAGAATGTTAAACAAGACTCCAATATCAGCAGATGAAGAACCTATTTATCAAATGAGGGAATGACTACCAATTTTTACACGCTTGTGATGATATTAAATGAAGTAAACTTTAAAGATGCAATGTCTCAGCAAGTCCCAATCCATATTGCCAATTGATAAAGGATCTATTTGTAAATAGTAAACTCACAGGTATTAAGGATTCACTACTCACATAGCACCTCCCAATAACATAACAAAAAGAAGAAAGTGCGATTTAATTAAAGACTAAAACAGAGTTTCCAAGGTTGAGAAATCTACCTCGAGGATCCAACCAATGTATTTCACATTGTTGACATGCTGGTTAACATCTAAGTCGCTCCACCTTGGCTGAATCATGAAGACAAACATGAGAGTACTGAAACAAGGAAAATTATCATCTAGAAGACTACAGAGATAAAACACAAACATTTCTGGTCTGTTTACTTACAGTTAGACCTTTACAGACATAGTCTGCCGTACTGTCATCAAGTTTTGGTAATTTTCTGCTATCCTCATCCACTACAGGATCATAATCCAGAAAGTAAGGCTCTATTTCACCTCGAACTTCTTCTGGAACTTTAGACAGCCTCCTTGTCAGTTTATTCATCATCACCCACACACTGCAAATTGTTATTGATTAATCATGAATAATCAGATCAAGGAAAGAATTAAAATAACAGGAAAATCAATGATTGAAGAACTTAAAAACAGACTGTTACCTAGAAGCTCTAGTCAGTATTTCACCAGTTTTACTATCACGGACAAGCCAATCGCGCCGCATACCATTTTTCCCGGACGCACTCACCCAAGTATCCACCTGAACAACGTCACCCCTGAAAAAACAAAACAAGAGCTCCATTCATCAGTCATGTACAAAACCCAATAACAAAAAACCAATTTCAAAATGGTTTTCTCATGCAAATTGAGCTTAGGAACTTCCAGACAACATGAGGAAACCGATAAGCACTGCTTCCAAATTCAACATGAGGACAAGATGAAAAACATCGTAGCTTATAAAAGCATAAATAAGGTTTCTTACCATGTAGGATACCGTTCTACCAGAACCTGCATTCGAGTAACCACCCATATAAGGTTTCTTTTGGACATCTCTGGCGTAGCACCAAATCCTTCACCAAGAAGTCCAGCACCTTTAACATGATTGAGGGCTGTTTCCTGTATGCAAAGTTAACGAAGAGAAACATTTTAAAGGGTGAAAAGGAAAATTTTCATCTCAAGGAAAAAATTTACACACTTGAACATACTTGCAAATGATTCATCAATGTCTCTATAGAGGCCGTGCGATCCGCCCCTATTTCATACGATCTAATAGAGAAGTTTTGCCTGAACACAAGACCGTCTTGAACAATCCTCCCTATACCAAAAGGGTCAATAAGCATGTCAGATCGCCTTGGTTTCCAGTCCAGCATCATCCACTGTTTCTCTGCTGCCAAAAATATGGTTGTGATGGCAGCAAGAAGCATGCTCCAATCAGGTAGCTGGTTGATAAAGGTCCTTGGAGGAGGCGATGGCATATCATCAACACTCTTTTCCACAGGTGTCAGCACGCTCACAGGGGAACCATTTATCTTGGGAGGGGCTTGGGCACTTGCCTTAACCTTGAAGGTCCCGGAGGAAGAAGAATTTGATTTGGTCCCTCCTAAACTAGCCGAAACACTGCCAAGCTTGGCAGATTTTGCATCCGACGAGGAAGAGGGAACGGGAAACAATGAGGCAGTGGCAGCAGTTGCAACCATGATGCAGTTGCGGGATTGAGAAATCACCACGAGATATGTTCACCTAATTCTAATTCAAAAAGAATAAATAAATTCTACGATCTTTTGGCTACAATTTCACTGCAACATGCTCCTGCAAAAACATACAAAAACCCAATCAAGGTCAAGAGAAAATTCGAATAAATCACGAAAACACACACTCACACACACACACACAGAGAGAGAGAGAGAGAGAGACAGAGCTAGCACTTCATTTAACAATGGAAGACAAGAAGTGGAAGTGACAAGAAACAACTATTTCCAAAAGACTTACGCACATAATTCATTTTGTGGGGACTAAATTCCCTAAATTACAAAAGCAGATTCGGGGAAGGAATAAGAGAACATGCATCTAAACCATCCAGCGCCAATGCATTTGCTCCGTAGACATAGAAGATGGCAAAGGAAAAAAAAGCTTTACAAGAATTGGAAATATTTTTTTTAAAAAAAATAAAGGCTAAATCTAAGCTTTCATTTTTACGAAAAGGAAACATAATTTTACACACATTGGCAGAGGTAGCTAAAAATGATAGCACCACGTATCGCCAGCAGAGAAACTGAGCAGATCTGACCACATAACCACCAATTCCAAAACGAAACCCGCAAAAAACATGCCTAACGTCCCCCAACTAAATACCAAAAGACCGAAACCAAACACGAAATCATTTCGCATTTTGCAAAACCAATCAGTACACAAAACACACACACACACACACATTAAAAACAACAACAAAACAGCTTCCACACCACACTCAACTGCTTCGAAAAAAAAAAAAAACACGTTAAAAATTAAAGAGACTAAACGCATAAAATCTTCAACACTTTTATCAAAAAAAGAAAAACACCAGATCTCTCGAATCTTCTATCCCTTTTTGCCAGCTCAACACACCACCGACCACCGCATCATCGGCCAAACAGGCCAAACCATGAACCGCCGGCCAGATCAAACGAGAAAACGAGAGAAAATGCGAGAAAACGAAGGGAAAACGATTGCAATACCTTACGGAAACAAACAAAATGAGAGGGGGCTGACACATCAGTTTTGGATCTGAAGCAGAAAAAAAACTCCCGTGCTATACTGTGCTGTTCTCTCTATCTCGCTCGCTCGCTCTTCGCGTATCTTTCTCAGGGTGTGCGATAATCTCTCGGCTTCGATTTTTGTACTGTTTCCCGTAATTAAAAAAAAAAAAAAACGGAAGCCTCGAGTGCCTTCCTTTCTCAGTATTGTATTCACTTTTTTAAAACTGCTTTTTGTGTATTTTCCTCGGCAGTAGAGAGTACAGCTTTCTCTTTTTTTTTCTAATATTTTGGATTCTAGAAATTCCTATAGTGAGGAGGAGGCGGAGGAAGAGAGAGAGAGAGAGGAGAGGAGAGAAAGGAGAGGATATAGGGCCAGCGGAAATGCGGGTGGTGGTGAGGGAGTTGGAGTCGAGAGAGACTTAGTTATATAGTGTCCACCTGGCCCCCTCCCGCCTCTCTCCTTCAAACTTCCTTTTCCGTCTCACCCTCCTCCTTTTCCTTCCCCTTCTCTTTTTTTCTTTTTTTTTCTTTTAATTGTTTGCCTCCTTATTAGAATTCATTCGGTGTTTAACTGTTAAGTACTACTAGTACTAAATACTAATGCTACTGCCTTTTGTGGCCAACTCACCATCATCATTATTGCTTGCTTACATTACATGGTCCTAACCTTGTTCTTTGAGAACGATAGTCTTCTAATTTTAGAAAATCAATTTTTTTTTTGCCTAATTTATCTTAATTCTTTCTATGAAACTATGAACATTTTCCACTTCGATTCTGTTTTCAATCTACATTAAACTTAAACGCACAGCCACCCTTGTAACGGAAATTTAGAGCCCATTACGGGAGTTACATTACGCTACAAATACAATAATTCTGAAGTTAGCTCTCTCATTTTACTCGTTTATAGTAGCATTGTTTTACTTTTACCCCAGTTAAAAAATGTTCCAAATCAAGTTGTTATTTTGGTTTAGGAGTTTTTGTCCTGGTCATCTTTATCGTCATTAACATTTATAGTCAATCCATGTTGTCAAGAAGTCCTTACATAGCCAACAACGGAATAAGGATTTGGTGCAAATCAATACTAATTGCTATCTTCTCATAAAAAATACTAATTGCTATTAATTCCCATTATGTATAGAAATGTTAGATTTGAATTCTAAATTTTAAATTTATGTATAAAAAAATACATAAGACAAATATCTTCTTCAAATCCACGAAACCAACTGAGTGCAAAGAGATAAATGAAATCAACAATTAAATTGTTACTAGTGCAACTCCCCGTGTTACACACGGGTTTGAGCCGCGGTTGAATTAGGCCGTGTTACACACGGGTTTTCTAAGAACCTATACTATTTCGATTAATTTCTAATGTTAATAATTATTTATTAATTTACGGATTATTTGATATCCTAAAAAATTATAGCACCAATTAATCCGAGTTCAAATAGTTATTAACGGTGACCACGTCATTTTTTCACTATAGATAATATTATCCGGATGATTTTACTCATATTATGTGTAAGATTTTATACTAATATGTTTAAAATTGTGTGGTAGAGATATTAAGTTTATTACATATTAAATTTCTAATATTTTCATTTTTATTTTCCATATAGAATTAATTTTTTTGTGATTAAGTTTTCCCAATAAAAATTTAGCCATAACATATTATTTGGAGCATTTTTGTCCATTGTTTCTTAAAGGAAATATAACTTCGTAAAGATATTAAATTTTTAAAATTGTCATTTTTATTCTCTACCATATATATTTTTATATAACTTATTTTTATGTGTGATTTTTTAAAATCAGAAATTGCAATGGCTTTATTTTTAAATTATTTTATTTATCTAAATTTTATATTTTCCAAAATTTTCCTTCTTGCAAATTTGCAACAATTTTTGGGTGAAAGGAATTATTTATTTATCTTTTGGTGGATTAATTGAATTTAGTTCAAGTTTTCTTTCCTAAGTTGGAATTTCTTTGAAATAGAATATTTTTTAGCTGTGAAAGACATTAAATACATACTTTTTGACTGGAGCCAACCAAGATTCTCATCATATGGTCCTAGTGAGCTGCTCCATGTTACATGGCGGGTAAATCCTGTGAAATTGAACTTCCATTTGTTTTAATATTTATTGTTATATTTTTTTAATTAAATTTGTGATGGTTTATTTTTTATCAAAATATTACGCTATTCAATTTTTACAAAATAATTTATGTTAGTTATATACTCTTATTTCACCTTTTTCTACATAAAAAGTTTATAAATTTTAAGTTTTTAATTGTTTTCTTTCATTCTATAAATTTATATTTCTGTTACTTATAATATGAAATTTTTATTTTGTTTATAGCATAAGAATAATAAATTAAATTAAATTATAAAAAATTTTAAGAGGAAATAATAGTTATTTTTATATTTATAATTTATTTATTTATATTTTTTAATTATACATAACAATTCACTTATTTTTATTATTTTACCTTAAATTTTTCTGATATGCATGAAAAATAATATCACTCTGGATATATTTTTTATATAATTATTTTTATATAATTCTATTTTATATAAATTAAAAGTTTATCTATAGTCATCTTTTATACTATGTTTTATTCCACTCCGTTGAATTATTAAACTTCAAAAGTTTTTATAAAAAATCATATAAATTAATTTTTATTTATTTTCTCTAAGAAATTATTCTATCAGAATTTATATTCATTTTTTATTCCTTATATAATTTTTTAATTTTTCATAAAATTTTTATTCATCTATAATAATTAACATAAAATAGTATTTTTTAATACAAAAATCATATAAATTAATTTTATTTGTTTTCAATAAGACGTGATTCTATTTTAAATTTTAATAATTGTTTTTTTATAATATTATTCTATAACGCACTTACATTTGTGCCTTTCATTTACTACCTTTACCTCAATTCCATAGAATTTATATTAATTATTTCCAATTTGTTATGCAGCATTATATATTTTTAAAATTTTATTTTAGTTCTCAATTATTTCTATTTTCTTCCATATATATCTTATTTATTTTGATATATAAGATATCATAACATATTCTTGAAAATTTTTTTAAAGTCAATATGATATCGAAAAATATGGGTTGAAGATTTACATAATTTTAGAGAAGAGAGAATTGAGATTATGGAATGGTGTGTTTCTGTTGCTTTTTATACTTGTTGGGGATAGATTGCGTGAGTTAATGCGGTCGAATTTTATATTTAATTTCCTATATTTTAGAGCTTTTAAATTTTGAAATTTGGCCGTTACATACCGTTTTGGCAATTGCCATAATTACCAAGTTTAATTCGTGGTTTATAATTGCTATTTATTTTGGATGGGCAGATTGCCATTAATGAGCCGTGGCCATTTAATTACCCAATAGCAAGAAACGTTGATAATGAAACTTTATGTCAGAGAGCATTATTGTCATACATGAAATGTTTGCAATTCATCATTATGTTGGTAATCAATGTGAAACGAAACCCCAAGAACTACAAATGGAAGCTTGCCACGTGCCAGCTCCACAATTGCCAGGTGTCCTCACCATGTTGAGGTCTCTGCTTTAATATAATATAATAGATTGTTACGAAAAAAAGAGAGAGAGAGAGAACAGAGGTATAATGGATCCATATTAACTCAACAAATAAATACCAAAATAATTTTTTAAGAAACAAAAACATATATACAGATATTTACATCCCAACTTAAAAATTATATAAAATTTATTTATTTATAGCATAATTTAATTATTCAATTAAGTAATCAGATAACAGTCATATTTTATTCCCGAGTCCATGACCAGGGAAAAAAATTCCATCGCATTTGGGATATGGCGTGTCCATAGTCTGTGCAGGGACTATGATACCGATATTTTTTGGGTTAAATATTATACTGATGAATTTGATACACAACAAGTGGTTTAGCACTCGTAATGTGGGTTGGCATTGCTTTTTTTGTAATTTTATATATTAATAAATCGATATAAATTTTTGGCCCAAAAATTCAATGCATAGAATTTTAATTAATTTATGGGCTTTGCCTAGATAGTTTTGAATGAACTGTAACAATTATGATTAGGTAAATTTGTCAATTTTTTGATTAAATTTAATAAGTGGCTTTATTTTAATGATTTAATTTTGAATAAAATAAAAATTGTTGATTTTGCATATAAGAACCGAGTACGTCTCATATGTCTACTAAATGAGGCATTATTGCGTTAAATATAGTATAGCTTTTCTTTTTGGCATATTTTTCTAAAGGAATATCTCAGGTACTCCATTTGAAGCTAATAATAAGGTGCCCAAACGACACTCCCAGTTTGCTTTTCATCGATCTTGTAGCAATATTTTTTGCGACAGTCCCTTGACTCAATTTATTAGTATTTCCAAGACATTAAAATGGTCTCTTCCCCTCGTTTGTATCACCAAGATTAAATAAATGAATCATTAAATTTTACTCAAAAAAATATATACATACGGTTTAGCACGATGCTGTTATTTTTAGCTAAGGGAGGATAAACGGCAATTAAGGTAAGCACGAGAGTTTTATACAGCAGAAAATAAATTTTCACAAATTGAGTTCAGCTTGGCTCTTCAACAAGCGTTGCGTGTTGGAATCATTCATTTTAATAGTAAGCGAAGTAGTTCAACCATATATATCATTCTTCTCCAAAAAGGAAAAAAATGGATAACCTTGAAAGATAACTTCCATTGTCTAGCTGTTATTTTTTATTTTTTAAAAAATAAATAAGAAGAATGGACTCACAATAAGCTGTGTAGCTAAAGTTTCCTTACAGGATGATCGCAAACAAAAACATGAATTGCGAATATAATAGTAGTTGTTTTCACTTCCATTGGCCTTCGGTTTTGACTTAACGATGATCTCCTTTGTTTTGTCAAGTCAAATTCGTATACAGGCAGTCTTCATGCCAAAAACACCATGAGCACCACATGATGACCTTAGAGTAGTTCAACGTACTGTGTTTTGTCACAATATAATCAGAAGTTTCATGAAGAAACCCTATTCCATAATAGAGACAAAGTCCAGTTTTTATATTTAAATAAAAGAAGAAGAATATGTATTTGTGCACTTGTTGATAAAAAAATGGATTACACACATATATATTCTGGTTACGCCATGCGTTGGCCGGTAAACTATAATTCTTGTCTGATGTGGTGATTGACCTTTCCGCTAAGCATTTGACAAAGTATTGTTTGCGCCAACTCTAGAGGTTTCCGCTAATCCAATTTCTTTTCTTTTCTTTTTTTTCCCTTCTCGATCCAAATTGACGGTGGAAGTCACATGCAATAGTGGCTTCCTTGTTATTAGGGGAGGTGGAAAAGAGTAATTTAGAATATGAAAGGAAATTGATTGGAATTGAGTGAACATCTTACCCAAAAACTAATGGTTAAGTGAAAAGTTTATTAAGCTTGAAACTTGTATAGGTCTAGTCATATTTTGTATTTTCTTTTAATTCAACAAAGAAGAGAAGTATAAAAATTTAAACACACGATATTTATTTGGTCATTATGGTATTGTGTCAAGTGATCATCACAACCAACAGAGAGAGGTCCGAGGATTGGTTTTAATCCTTTATTACTACTGTCCACCAATATTGTCTCCTAAAAAATTCTCCATCAAGAGACTTATCCTCCTGGGAAAAAAAAAAAAATCCATCAAGAGGCTCACCCTATCATAATTAGGTCGTTAACCCCAATCGAATTAGTGGTAACAACACTCCAGCAGAAATAAAAAAAAAAAGTGAAAAAAGAGAAATGCTTTTTGCTTATACAACAATATATATCTCGGTCTTTGACAAAAAAATAAAAAAAAAGGAAGTGGAAGAACCATGGACGATATTTCTACACGTGTAAGCATACTGTGGTCCATACATGGCAGGCAAAAAGTATATTGATTTTCTTCATTCGTTTTTTGGTCTGAAATTTTCTTCATTCTTTGAATAACGCGGAAAGAAGAGTATAGTTTAGGCTCCTTTACATGGGAAACAAAATTAGGCTTCTTTACTTGTGGGGCTATCCGCGATGGGACATAACCAGGATCAAATTCCAAGGATCGTGGGGTTAGGGGGAATTAGGTTCACAATCTTACTTAGATTAGCTTTAGTTTATAATTAATTCAATTCAAATGAGTCACGACTTTCTAAATCAACAGTCGAAACATTTTTTTAAAAAATATGATTGTTACCCATGTTTTTAAGTTTGTATATCACGTTTCCCGTTTCAAGTTGAATTCATTATTTATTAATTCTAGAAATCGAATTGTTTTTTGAGAACCAAGAAATCGAATTGTTTGTTACAGTCTTTGTTGCAACTCTTTGCCAAGTAAGTGCGTTATATATGAAGCTTAATATTCAACATATTGCCGGATTCCCGTTTTACAATTTCAGCTTGAAAATTAAGTGTGATAGAGACAGGAAAAAAAGAAATATATATATATATATATATATATATATATATATGTTCACCCTACAGCGGGCGGATCCCTATGTTTCAGCCTAGCGTGGTCGACATGAAAACTATAGAAAATTTGGAAATAAATGGAACAAAAATGTTTTTTTTTTTTTGCCAAATAGCAGTCTCTTCCCTCTTGCACACGAGTCTAAGTCCACAAAGAAAACCACTACTAGTTTTTTTTGGAAAAAAAAAAGCATTTTTCATTCATATAAAGAGATTTAAAATATCTGAAATTATATAATTAAATATCTAATATAGCAAAACCATAAGAAAAATTCAAGATAAGAATTCTTCTTAACCTACTACATAAAAATACACAACGTGATTTTTCTCCTTCAATAAAAGATTTACAAAGGCACACTACTCGCGACACTACTCTCACGAGCATCAGATCCAGATCCAGTATGGTCCGTGCAGCAACCACCATGCCAACAGGTAAATTTGAGACATATCTGTAGGGAAAAATATCCCTTTGTTGGTAAATTTCTGTAGTAGATAGAGAATCGTTCTTCAAATCCAATCTTTCTCCATGAACTTTGGCTCCCATAATCTTATTTGAAACACCAAAAAAGGTGAGAAAACTCCAGAAGGAGAGAAACTAACTCACAAAAAGTGAGACTAACCCGCAAAAAGTAGGAATAACCAACGAAACTAAAAACAAAAAGAAAAAACTAGCTAGTTGAAAAAAATTTTGGTGGGGACTCACCGCCGAAATAAAGTCGGCGGCAACCCCAAATTATAAATCTAGGATTTTCTCTAAGAAAATGAGAAAAAAGAGAAAATCCTAGAGAAAACCACTAGTAGTTAGTAGTTGTTAATTAATAACTAAAATTAAATGCAATATAAATCCTAGGGGGTTAGATCAGGTTGGTTAGATTATTCTAGTTCAGAGTAGTTTAGTGTTGGAATCATGGGATACTTGGATCTAAAAGAAAATAATGGAATAGTACTTAGAAGTTCGAACCTAAATTAATCTGGACCGGTTGATATTTTTCAAAGGCGAGCGAATTGAGGATACAGGATGCATTAAAAAAAAATACAATGTATAGTTTCATAATTCATAGGGTGCATCATCAGAAGTGTAGTTATATATTTCTCTGTAAGAAGCTTTCTTAAGAACACTCCTCGTGCATATCTACTCTTCAAAGGAAGAAAAAAAAAGAAAACAAAAGTAGTGGACATAGCCTTTCAAGAATTAATAAAGAAGCATAGAAATTTTTTTGGTACATCAGAACTCAAAATTACCCAAAAAGCGAGCATAGATTGAAAGCAAAAGAAGGCAGCAGCTATTTTGTTGGAATTAAATTTATCGATAAACAAATTCATGAAGTACTTAACCTCATTGCTTATAATACTGTCAACTATAATGATGGCTCCCTCCCCTTATAACCCCATTTTAGTATCACAGGCTGCCAGCGTCCGCCCCCTCTTGACGAAACAATCGAAGAAGTGAACAAGTGAAAGAGAATGGATAAAAAACAAATAAAAAAAGTGAAAGAGAAGAGTTGCCCCCTGTCTCAGTCAAACAGGTGTCATGCATGACCCAATGGGCTTTTACCAATTTAATTTGAAAAATCAACAGCTAAAAGTAACAGGTAGATATCCTCCTCCTCCTCCTTCTTTTTCCCCCATTAGCAACAAAAGATAAAGATTATTTTACCAAAGAGAGCCAACAAATCCACAGTTGAATAATGTTTCAGGTAGAAACTTAATGAGAGGATAAGTTTTTTTCACTGTTTTGTAGCTACTCAACCTAATCCATGAATAACAATAATAGTAACCATTTTTGTAAAGGGCTGTAACAAATGCTATGTAGAACAATGTGCCATCAACGTCACTTTCCTTTGAATTAATTCAGACTCTTCTTATCAAAAAAAAAAAAAAAATTAATTCAGACTCCCATAGTTCCTTGTTAGTGCCGGATTTGGGTGAAATTACCTAAACGGCTAAACCCATGTGGATCGCTTTAAATTGCCTTGTCTAAGATAGGGGGTGTAAATGAGAGGTGTCTAGCCAAGTATAGCCAAGCTCGTTTTAATTCGTTAAGAAAATACTTGAGCTCGAGCTCAATCCAACTTTAATGTTTAGGCTTGAACTAGATCAAGGAATAATTTTGAATTCGATCATTTATGCTCATCAGATATACTGAACTAGCTCCAATTAAGCTCGCAAGCCGAATATATAGACTCGAATACAATCGAGCGAATTATCATGGGGTAAGTATGGCCAGTAGCTCATCTCGGAATGCTCATGACTTGTCCCTATTGATTTTTTTTTTTTTTGTTATTTTAGTTTATGTTGAAAGGGGCAATTGAATCCGAGATTTCGTCTTTCTTGTTCGTGGCAAAGAGTACTAATATGGACACGTAAAACTAATTTAGTAACACTAAATCCCCGTTATCTCTGGATTAACTACTCTATCTGATAGGTCAAGTCGGATATGATCCTGCCATCTTTTTGCACTAAAGTCAGACGCAAAGTAAGCTGAGATTCTATAGTTTCTCTGGGTTCTTTTTGGTGTTTTAAATTTTAATGCCTGCTTCAGTGACCAATATCTCCAATACGCCTCATACATCGAAGAACCGGCACTTGGCAAAATTGTGACCTGAAATCGCTGCATAACAACATATACTTGGGAACGCAAGTTACCCAACAAAATAAGGTTATCGAGGCAATCTACGCTGGAATCGAAACGCCCACTGGTGAGCAACTTTGACCCTTTTCCTATGGGCGCTCTCTGCTTGCCATGACACTTTGTGTTAGGTAAGCAATATACGAACATATGCCCATTTCTTTTTCTCTCCCCTTAACGCATGGACATGAAAGCAGAGAAACAACAAAAAAGGCGAAAGTACTACTTGGCAAGAGGTGATCAATACGGCAATACCTTTAGGTCAAGTGTGCTTCATGCTTTCATTTGCCAGATTGTCCTCTCATTTTCTTCTTTTTTTTTTTTTTTCTTCTCGTACGTACGATAGAACAAAGCTGTCATCATGTCTTTTCCGTGAATATGCATCATACGTTACTAGTATTAACAGGTGGTTAGACCAGTGCTGCCAAATCCCACAAGTGTCGACGTCCCTTCAGGAAAATAATGGAAAACAACGGTTCCATATCTTAAGATACTGTTGACTGTCATGTATACCATGAGCGTTTAGAAACAGAGGGCATGCAATTACTGACACATCATACAGATCGTATCTAGACAGTAGTGTATAAGCAATCTGTTTTATTTTATGGATGTCCACAGCAGCAGAATGTATACATGTCATTCTCACATTTGTGTTAACTTGGTGTACATGTAGGACTGTAGTGTAGAATGGGTTTGGATTTTTTTGAGGCATGCATACTGTCATAAATGATCTCCCTTGAATCCTTCTTTAGTGCCCTGCAGTTTAAACCGATTGAGTGGGAGGAGACTTTGCCATGTGAGTTAGATTGTTTGAACTAAAAACCTGACACTCTATCAATGTGATTTAGTTTAGTCGAATTCAATCAGTATTCTTATTGGGTCCTTGTTTTATTAATTAAATTTTAATTTGAGGAGGGAGGTTCCTTCTTTTTCTTTGAGAGTTAGTAATTTCTTATATGTCCTACTCGGGCCATCAGTTTTAAACGTGAGTTGATAAGGGAAAATAGTTTGGATATGTACAAGCTAATTCAAGGATAACGTCGAATTCAAAGCATGTAATTCCCCTTAGCCCACATATTCGAATCCGAGACCTCACTCTTCTTGTATTTTTGACACAAAAGTACCAATGCGCTACAACCCCATGGGTATATTTTGAATAACATCTTACACATTTCGGATATACATCATACATGGCCGTATTAGCCTAGGGCCCATTATATCTTGCACGAATAGCTCTATACTGCGCATTCAACCCTTATATGGTACAGCTTTTTCGAGCACTACCTGTGCTTATATTGTTCGTCCGATTATATGAAAGCAGACCATGCAGTGTATATAAAGAATGATGGAATTTAGAGTCGGGTCTCAATCTTCATTCGTTGGTGTTATGAGAACGTTATTGTCACTTCTTAATCTCACCTGTTTGAATTATACTGAGAACTGTTTCTGTTGCCTTGTTTGTTTCCGCAGTAAATGTACAGTTGCTTTCCAGCACAGCTGGCTTTTGGAAACCACAAAATATAACATTTTGCTTTTAGTTCCTTTTTTGTGATTTGATTTGAATGTCATTTTTCCACAGTTGAAATAGTATTCTCAATTTCTCATACATATTCAGATTTTTCTTTTCTTCCTGTAATGTTTTGGAGCTCGACCTATGATATGATGCTGCATATTTTATCTTCTAGCCCAATACAAAAATTTTGAAAGTAGTGTCCACTATAAGGAAAAAATTATATGCATACCCATTAGTAATATCATAACTAATTCCTATTTTTTAGAGAATCTATATCCTATTTGGTTATGACTTATGATACTACTATTAAACATGCCACTTAGTATATTGTAAGTACAATAAAATTTGCCACCCATCCATATATGTGTGCATAAAAACTTTAATTAGTATATGCTAAATGCTCTCCACTTTACAGTTTTCCTTTTCATAATAATAAACCCCCAAATTTTAGAGGTTAATTTGGAAAAGGTGAAAAAAGGGGGGGAAGGGTACAATATATATGGATGGGTCCAGGCCCCGGTCAATACCGGTTACATCCTGGTATTAGACCCTCCTCATAGGATAGATCATCCACCGGGGCTCCAGCGGACACCCTCACCTGTTACGCGTCATAGTGTCAGAGAATCACCGGCTCAATGGCCACCACCTCACCGTGTGGAAGGCCATATTCGGCCACATCACACTATGAGGCTAGACTGGAAGCGCCGGGACTCAACCCGAATCCTAGAGATGGCAAGCTAAAGGCTTTACAACTAGGCCACCATCCCGGTGCTAATGTGACCCATAATTGGCTCTATATCTGTATTGGCATTAAAATCTGCACAAGCATTTTCCTGTTTGAGGATCTACTAAAAAAACAAGAATCCGCATAAGCAAAAACTTCAAAGCATGACACCGCATGGCGTATGGTGTTACAGATTGGTTACATAGAGTTGAAAATCATGCCATTTCTTAATAAGATATAAGTATATAACTGGTTATATGATCACCATCAAAAAAACTGTTTGCAAGATTTATTCACATGGTGGCATCTGCCTTTTTCTGTAGTTTATTACTTTATTTATCCATTGTAATTTTGGTTGACACTTTCTATTGTACCAAACGAGAAATTGAGAGTGACCCGTGACGATGAAATGATGACCCAACTAAATTTTCCATCCCCAAAAGAATATCATACTGCTAAATAATATAGTTTTAAACTTTTAATGATCTCGTAAAAAAAGAACTTTTAATGATGATATAGGTATGGACTAGAGTGAAACGCCCCGACCGTATTTACCGTATACAGTAAACACGTGCCGGAACTGTGACAACCCAACCAAAATAAGCCCAAGCATACAGTGTACACAACTGAAATCCGGGCTCAACAGCCCAAAATAATAAACATCAATAATAACAAAACCGGCCCAATGGCCCAATAATATCAATAAAATGCACAGCGGAAGACTTAACAACTCACTAAACACTGTATGCGACATAGATGCAAACTATGGATCCAAGCCCTGTCCAAGGGATAACGCTGCAGCCTGTCTGGAATGCACCAATCCTGTACCAAAAATAACTCATCCTACGGGATGAAAGCCCGCAGGTGAGGGGTGAGTCCGAAGTGCTCACCGACGAAAGATAGACCATCAATATGCAACTATAATTACTCAAGTCAAACACAGGCTAAACAGCCAAAAACACCAAAACCAAGACTCGACCCAAAACCGGTCCAAGACCAAAAAGACTCAAATAAAATCAATTATCCAATTTTATCTTTTCCGGGCCCTGTCACGGATAAGCTAGGGTCGTACCAGGTTATCAACCTGTTCCTGGTGCCAGATCAAAAGAACCCGGGATCAACATCCCAATAACAAACTCAGGGATCAACATCCCAATAACAAACTCAGGGATCAACATCCCAATCAAACCGGCATCAACATCCCAATCAAACCGGCATCAACATGCCCATCACAAGTAACCCAGATCATGGCACCACAAAACAGTCTCAAACCATCCGGTAGTACCTCTACTTACCACGTGACAATAATATTATCATCATTTAAAATCAAATCACAGGGATCAACATCCCTAACCAAAATACCGGGATAGACATCCCATCCAAAAATCAAGAATCGACATCCTTGTCACAATTTATCAATTATTCCATTTTATTTAGTGCCAAAACAACTCAAGGATTAACGTTCAAAAACCAATCACAATACTGGGATAAACATCCCGACAACAATCAAGACCATGGGATAAACATCCCGACAACGATCAAGGCAGACACCATACTCAACAATGCAATAATCATCAAATGTGATAACCGAGTAATACAGACACATATTGAAGGAAATCCATCCTCACCTTGGCCGATTACTCAACTCCGGAAACAATGACCGGTCCGACGCCGGCTCCTCGGGAAACTGCCCGATATCCAAACCTATACCACAAGACAATATATACACATAAATGCACATAATCGGTATACTATGATGCCCAAACTGCGAAATAACCCATCCCAGTTCATATCTGTTGTTATTATCTTTTACCGAAAATATTTTACCGTACGTATTTCCGAATATAATTTCGGTACCATACTTTAATTAAAACTCTTTTCAAAATAATTTCATAAAATAATTATAATTTTCCAAAATAATAATCTCCATAATTTTTTCAGAAAAATAATAACCTAATTATAATTTCCAGAAAATATATATGGTATTTATCTTTTTTTATAAATATACATAATAATATTTTCCAACATAAAATATAATTACCTTTAATTTTCAAAATACATATTTATATACATATTGTAACAGCCCGGGTAAAAATTTTGGATTTTTACCGGACTGTAAAAGTCTATTTATCGTGATTTACTGTTGAATTAATCTTGGGTAATTAATTCAAGGTAAATCTGGAGTCGTTTTTCGAAACCGAGGGTTTTCCCGCGCTCGTGATTTTCCCGCGGATTTTTCGGAACTAAGTTGGTATTTTTCGGGTTTCGGAATTTCTCGAAAAATCACACCGGAAAATAACTAAGGAGGTATCGGTTATTTTCTGGTCCGGATCGGACCCGCTTGTATTATTGTATATCACATGATTAATAGTTAATCACATGATTAATAGTTAATCACAGTCTATAAAATCAGAGGAAGAAGGAGCCGGGTGAGGAAGAGCAGAAGAAGAGAAAAAAAGAGAAAAGAGAGAAAAAAAAAGAGAGAGAAAAAGAAAAAAAAGAAAAAAAAGGAAAAAAAGAAAAGAAAAAAAAAAGAGAAGAAGAGAAAAACAGAAAAAAAGAGGAAGGAAAAAAGAAAAAAAAAAAAAAAAAAAAAGAAAAAAAAGAAAAAAAAAAAAAAAGAGAAGAAGAGAAAATCAGAAAAAAAGAGGAAGGAAATAAGGAAAAAAAAAAAGAAAAAAAAGAAGCAAAAGCAAAATCGGAAAATAGAAAAGAAAAAGGAAGAAAATAGAAGAAAAGAAAAAGAAAATACAAAAAAAAAGGAAGCAACAGTGTCGTCACCCCCAGGACGCCCAGCTACTGTTCACGTCGAGGAGTTTGGCGCCGCTGCACGCCGCACCACCGGTACCACCGTGCTCGCCGTCCTGTCGCCGACCGAACGCCGCCAGCCCCGAGCTGTTCCGCCGCCGGACGCGCGCGCAGGAGGCGTTGACCCGCCGGAATCCCCACGGATCTGCTCCTCCTCCAGTCTGCTCCGCCACCGCGCCGCCTCGCGCCGAGGTTGCATCGCCAGTGGAGTCGCCAGCCGCCGCCTGATCCCCTGCTGTGCTCGCTTCTCCTGCCTCGGTCCGCCGTCGTCGTTGCGCTGCTCAACCCGAGGTGAGGCCGGGTTTTCCGACCCGTTTTGACGGGCGGGTCGCGCCTGGTTCTGGGTTGACTGGAACTGGGTTTGACCTGTCCTTTTTATTTTTCTTTTTTTCCTTCTTAATATATATATATATATATATATGTATATGTAAATCTATTTATTTTCTGATAGATAATTTGGAAAAAAAATATATTTGCATGGTGAAAATTAAGGCTAGTTTAATTCTGTTGTTTTGAGGGAAAAAATATATATATACTTTGATTCTTCAAATTAAGATAATTATGTTTTGTTTGTAAATTATTATTATAGTTAGATTAGAAAATATATAAATACCATATAAATAATTTCTGGAAATTTAGTTTGTATATTATTTAGTCTGGAAAGTTATGATTTTGGTATATGTATGTGAATATGTATTTTGAAAATTAATGTTAATTATATATTGTGTTGGAAAAATAAATTGTATATATATTTGGAAAAGATAAATACTATAAATATTTTCTGGAAATTATAAATAGGTTATTATTTTCCTGGAAAATTATGATGATTATTATTTTGGAAAATTATAATTATTTTATGAAAATATTTTGAAAAGAGTTTTAATTAAAGTATGATACCGAAATTATATTCGGAAATACGTTCGGAAAATTATTTTCGATAAGAGATAATAATATCAGATAAGAATCGGGATGGGTATATTTCGCAGTAGAGGCATCATAGTATACCGAATATGTGCATTTATGTGAGTGTATATTGATTTGTGGTATAGGTTGGATATCGGGCAGTTTCCCAAGGAGCCGGCGTCGGACCGGTCATAGTTTCCGAAGTTGAGTAATCGGCCAAGGTGAGGATGGATTTCCTTCAATATGTGCCTTATTACTCGGTTATTGTGTTTGGTGTTGTTGCATTGTTGGATGGTGTGCTTTTGTTGTGTTTTGGCTCGGGATGTCTATCCCGGTGCTTGTTTGGTATTTTTGGAATGTTTATCCCCGTGTTGATTTTCTGTGTCTTTGGAATAAGTATAATGGATTAATTAATGAATTGTGACAAGGATGTCGATCCTTGGTATTTTGGAGGGGATGTCGATCCTCGGTATTTTGGTTAGGGATGTCGATCCCTGAGTTTGGTTTTTGACGACGGTAATATAACTGTCACGTGGTAAGTAGAGGTACGATTGGATGGTTAGAGACAGTTTTGTGGTGACCATGATCTGGGTTCGTGTGATAAGCATGTCTATGCTTGGGATGTCTATCCCGGTTTGTTATTTTTGGGATGTCTATCCCTGGGTTCTTTTTGATCTGACACCAGGAACAGGTTGATAACCTGGTACGACCCTAGCTTATCCGTGACGGGGCCCGGAAAAGATAAAATTGGATAATTGGATTTTGTTTGAGTCTTTTGGGTCGGTTTTCACTTATTTTTGGACCTTGAGTATTTTAGTGTTCATATTGATCGTCTTTCCATTGTCGTGAGCACTTCGGACTACCCCTCACCTGCGGGCTTTCATCCCGTAGGATGAGTCATTTTTGGTACAGGATTGGTGCATTCCAGACAGGCTGCAGCGTTATCCCTTGGACAGGGCTCGGATCCATAGTTTGCATTTATGCATACAGTGTATATGTGAGTCTTTATAAGTCTTCTGCTGTGCATGTTTTCGCTATTATTGGGCCATTGGGCCGGATATGTTATTTATGTTGTTTACTGTTTTGGGCCGTTGGGCCTGAGTTATTGCTGTTCACACTGTATGCTTGGGCTTATTTGGTTGGGTCGTCACAGTTCCGGCTCGTGTTTACTGTGTACGGTAAATTCGGGTCGGGGCGCTTCACATATACCACAATCATAATTTTCCAGACAGAATAATGTACATATTAAATTTCCAAAAATTATTTCATGATACATATATATATTTTTCCAATTAGTAAAAGTTTTCCAAAACTTAACTTAATTATTTATTCATGTATATATATTTATATTTTTCTCAAAATACCAGAATTAAATTAACCATAATTTTTTCAAATTAAATATACAATTTTTTTCCAAAATTAATTTCCAGAATAAAAATAAATATATATATAAATATTATTTTTTTAAAAAAAAATTAAATCGGGCTGGGCCATGAACAGTGCCGGCCCAGACCCTGCACAGTGCCAAGCCCAGGCCCGTGCCCAAATCCAAATCAAACTCAGCCCAGCCCAGAGCCCAGCAGCACAGTCCGGCCCATGCCCAAGTCCAAATCAAACTCAGCCCACTATTCACAGCCCACGACCCGTTTTCATGAAACGGATCTTTGCAAAACCGGGTCTTACCTCCGGGTTGCAGCGACTGGGGACGACGGCAGCGAGCACGGGAGGAAGGGCGAGCACATCCACAGCAGTGGCGGTCGATGGCGTCTCCAGGGGCGGTGGAACGGCGGCGCTGCGTCGTCGGCGTGAGGCGGCAGGCGCGGAAGAAGCAGATCCGCGGGTCTGCTCCTCGGGTCGACGGCGCGTCACGGCGAGTCTCGCGGCGGAAGGACTCGTGGGCGACGGGGCTGATGAAACACCCTGACCTAAATTCACCCAACTAACAGTAACTACAGCAAACAGTACCACCACGTGGCCAACATATCATAAAAGCAAGAACACATATTAATAAAAGGATAAATAGATAACCAAAAACACAATCTCGTCACCCATTATGGGGTTATCAACATTTGCACAGAGGAAGCATTTTCTAGACATTCAGTAACATCTTATGCAAGACACAATGCATGCTATTGGATCCGAGTCTTGTCTGAGGTAACGCCACAGCCGCCGGTATGCAAACCTAACCTGCAGGAACTGTGTGAGGGGTGAGACCAACCACTGTCTCACCGATAAACAAATAAACCACAGTATACAAGCAACCGTAAATACACCCAAGCCCACAGAAAACATTAGAAGCACAGCAAGCACAAGCATAGTATCGGTATTAACTTACCTGAACTAACTATACGTCAGACTTCTCATGGATAAGCTAGTCTCATAAACTCACTGACTCTAGACGATAGCCTTACCAATTATATTATTAGGGCCCTGTCAAGTAATAAGTATTGGCCGTGCCTGGTAGCCAGGTTAGCTAACCCCAGGGTGCTCCCCGTTAAACCATAAATATCTCAAATCACAAAGTATCACAATAACCGAGTCCTGCAGTCCTCGGCGGAAGTCCCGCAGTCCTTCCTATAACAAATCAACTGAGTCCCGCAGTCCTCAGCCGGGAGTCCCGCAGTCCTCAGCCGGGAGTCCCGCAGTCCTCAGCCAGGAGTCCCGCAGTCCTCCCTATCAATCACAAGGCGACTACCATCTGGCCGTACCAATACCTGTCACGTGACAATCTAGATGTCTAGATGTTATTACCACCGTTTATTATTATTTCTTATTCCACTTGTCCAACAGTAACTCATCATACTCACTTTCCCGGGCAGGCTCTCGGCCTCACAGCTCTTCTGGGAAACCAATCACAATGTTACATTATCGGGTCACTGTCACTATTAACTCAAATATCTCGTATCTCGTATGAACATCACAATATTCACATCAACATCACAAAGTTCAATAATCAACCACAGTAGTCACCAAACACATAACAATAATCACAATAGCAGCCAGCAATAATATGACAGGCACAACAAGATAACATATAAGAAAAACGATCAATCAAACATTCGGGGTACCACGGGCAGCATACCGAAGTTTATAAGTTTATATCCTCACCTGATACTCCTTAGAAGCCGATATCTGGTTAAGCCTCGATATCCCTATATTAATAACATCCACAATCACTTATGTTGCACAAACAATAATGATCATGCATGATGCCGGTTTTAGTATTTATTAGACGACTTGTCTTACTCCGTATCCATTTTTATTATTTCCATAATTTTCCTATGAAATCAATCTTTCCAATTACTTGGAAATGAACCGGTTATATGTCCTCAACCGATCTACTAATCATACGTAATTTTTAAATTAAAACTAAAATCGAGCATTCAAGCCGATATCCCGGCTCTTAGCCTTTCGTTGATATGGGGAGGTAAATACCAATATAAACATAATTAAAATACAAATTTATACACTTATAAATACTTTTATATATAAGGTAATTCATATATAATCATATATTTATAAGATAGGAATTAGTAAGTAAATCAAATCATAAAGTAGAAGCTGAAATTAAATAATAAAGGCGAGAATGAAATTAACCGAAAAAATAATTACAATGGGTCTTCTTAATATCCCAGATAGAAAATGAATTTATAAATTATATACTGAAGAGTAAAACATGAAATAAAATCATAAGTTAGTTCTTAATTAATTAAATTAGATCAACCGTTTAATTAAGGCCGTTTAAAAGTCCGGGTCCGTTAATATGCATGGATAGTCCAAGGGTCCGGGGTTTTACCCAAAGTCCATTTCCGGGCTCACGAGAAAATTCCCGAGACATCGCCGGAAAAATCCCGGGCTGCCGGATTCCGACCAGTACTGTTCACGCAGCAAAAACTCCTTGTTCTGTTCACCGTCGAACAAAAACCCAAAACACACAGCAACACTACCGAGCTCAGCCTCGGCACACCCTATCCACAGCCTTTCAATCAATAAACACCCTCCACACCACCGTGTCCAACAATCAACAACACCGTCACCTACCGCCACAGAACCGCCATCAACGGCATCCAACCACCACAGTAACATCAAACACAAACCCACGTTAAACAATAGAAACCCGATTAATCACAATCCAAGCAACACAAATTATTTAACTAGTTTTAATTATTCAAGACCAACAATTAATTAATCAAAACCAACAATTAATTAATCGGCAGAAGGAGATGAAGAAGACACGGCTGTGGACTCACCCATTCGTGGTGTCGTCTCGGTGGAAGGGAAAGAAGAATGGTGGCGTGCGAGAAGAGGGAAGGGGAGATCGGCACTGGAGGCGGCGGTGGTGAGAGCGACGGCGAAGGGCAGGGGAAGATGAAGGAGAAGCAGAGAAGAGGGAGAAGAGGCAGGGTCGGCAAAAGGAAGATGGAGGAGGAGGGGTCGACGACGCTGCTGTGTCTTGAGGAGGCAGCGTGAGCGAGGGCGGCGACGGAGGCAACGATAGGGTGGGGATGTGGGGATGAAGGAGAGGAAAGGGGAATTGGCTTCCCTGTGCGCGGTGGCGGCCCTCTGCGAAGGCGGTGAGATGGAGGAGAATAGGAGCGAGAGGAGGAATGGTTGTGACGGCGGCGGCGATTTGGTGACAGGGGCAGTGGAGGAAGGGGGAAGAAGGAGGAAGGTTGGGTGGCAGAGGAAGGCTGTGGAGAAGGAAGCAGGGCGAGGAGGATGGCGGTGGTATCAGAGGCGGTGTGGACGCGGGGAGGAGGAAAAAGAAAAGAGAAAGAAAAGAAGAGAAGAAAGAAAAAGAAGAAAAAGAAAGGAAGGGTAAGGGTAGCAGGGGTGTGGTGCTCGGGGAAGAAGAGAAGAGAAATGAAAAAGAATGAAAAAAAAGAAGACAAAGAAGAAAAGAAAAGATGGAAAGAAAATAAGAGGAGTGGGTCGGTTGGAAAAAAAAATCGGGAGACAAGAGGTAGTGGAAGGAAAAAGGAGGAAGAAAAGAGAAAGAATAAAAAAATAAAATATCTATCAATTATTGTTGGAAAAATCTGATTCTACAAAAGACTTATATACCCTTCTAGTTTCTCTTGGGTTTCAGATTAACCCAGGGGTATAATCGTCCTTTCGTAATTTCGTTCCGGTCCGAAAATACAACTTGGGTTCGGAAAATCCGTTTAATTCTCTTGAGCGTTGTCCATGTCTCGGAATTGAAAACCAAGGTTCGGATAGTTGCATAAAATTCCCGGTAACCCGAGATAATCCTTGGAATTAATTTTCGAGGCTCGGTTGTCGATGGAGAATACTTTAGAGCATCCGTATTACCGGGGATCGGTTTCGAAGTTCGATTATTCCCGGTAAAACTCTCGGATGATTCTTGTTTAACAGCAGTACAACTTTATTATCCACAGTAAAAGTCAAACGACTCGGTAAAATTTACAAAAATTTTACCCGAGTCGTTACAGTCTACCCTCCTTAAAAGAATTTCGTCCTCGAAATTTCGTCTTATCCGTGGGTCCTACTACGATAAGCTTTTGGCACACTCTGCCAGGTGTCCAACCTCATCCCGAGATACCGCTTATACCCTTAAGCGACATCTCGTCCTCTATAAGAACCAACCCTCATGACTGGCACACTCACACACAGTCATGGACTCTCCACTGAGATCAAGAACTACCTCAGACTCCGAGAACAACAGCTACATCGGCGGCACTGCCTTCCCTACAAGCTCCGATGAAGAACCTCCGAAGAAGCGCTTCAAGACGAACATCGTCGGCCTGAAGGAACACATGGTGGTCTCCAGCAGACGGCGTAAGAAGCGTGCTCCCAAGAAAGCTGAGGATAAGAAGGGCAAGGCGATAACTGAGAGCAGCACTCCGCAACAGAAGCTGACGCAGCTGAACGTCTCCCTGAAGAAGAACAGCTCGGCGGTGGCACAAATCGAACTGGCGTGCGCGGAGCTCTTCCCTCACATGAAGAACGTGCAGAAACTTGTAAAAGATCTAGAAAAGCAAGTAACTCAATAGAGTACTTCTTCTCCTGTTGTAAAACTGTTATGAAATTAATAAAATAAATTTCCTTTTTAAATCAAAATCTCTTATGTTAAGAAATCTTATGTTAAACGGAAAATAAAACCTCTCAAAGCAAAATAAAAATCAACTATAAGAATATAAAATCAAATTTAAAGAAATTAAAAACAAAACTCGTTTCACAAAGTCAAAACAAAAAGAAATTAAAACCAATACATGTTTTCATGAACGGTGCTCGTATCAGACGTGAACATCCTCGAATCGCGAACGTAACTCGCACAGCTAACGGTGACGTCTGTTAACCTCGTGAAGAAGATATCTGATAACTGGCAAGGCGATGATCACGGAAACGTCCTGTGTCCCTCGAAAGACACGTTACCCACTTGTCAACAAATTCTGCATATGCCAAAAACGTCTGTCCAAGCTCGCATCTCTGCACGATGTCCGAACAGCTGTGAGCTTGTCGCGTATGCGCTCTACTCGAGATACGGCCCCATCCGTCTAGCCTCAACAGTCACGGATGCATGTGATAAAAGATGCAAGAAAAGATAATAAGACCATAAAAAGAAAAGACAAGGTAGCCAGAGCGAAGAAAATCAAGAGATGGAAAAAGACTGAAAAACTCTGGCACGGTAATCCGAAAAACGCGTAAAGTAACAAAGCATTAAATAAAGCAACGGTAAAATTCAAAAGGCAAGATCTTGAAAATAAAAAACGGTAATCACGCTCCCCATAAGAGTATAAAAGAAGGAGCGGTGAAGTGTAAATCATCAAAAGCAATTAAAAGCAACAAAACACTCAGGCAACCAAAACCACAAAACCCTGAAAACCAAAACACCTACGCGTCCGAATCAACATGCCTGCTCCTTCATCCGTCTTCTTCGTCGAACGTGCCAATCTAGGCAGAAGGAATCGACTGGCCTACAGCATGGTCAACGAGCGTGCTGAAGAGCTACCGAACGAGCTCGGCAGAATGCCGCGTCTAGTCTTCGTCGACGAGCTCTACTCATCGCGGTTCTTCGTCACTCCAATGGAAGAGGTGTTCTTCCTAGAGGACCATGGGACACTGAGGACCTCATTCTACGGATCGGCAAACTCCGTGATGTTCTTCATCTCCGAGAGGCTACAAGAGTTCAACCTGGAGTCCACTTGCCAGACTGTGAAGCAAGGTGCATACTACCAACTCTCAATGACGGCACAGAGCATGCCCAGAATGACTCGGCTACCTCCAACTTGGCCAAAAGCACGACTGCTGGTGTGGAACTGCAGAGGAGTGGCAAGACGTGCCCAGGAGTTCTCGCGAATCCTGAGGGACTTGAAGAACCAGTACAAGCCCAACATGGTTCTTCTGACGGAGACGCAGTGGCAACCACGAGACGATCACGGTCTGATTCCACTCCGATTCCCTCAAGCTAACCGGTTCGAGATTCCTGGCCAGAGAGACAGAGGCGGTATGTGGTTCTCGTGGAGCGACAGAGTCACGGTCAACGTCTACAGCGATCCAAACAGCTTCCGTGTCAACGTCGTTCCGAATCGCTAAATGTATTTTTATTTTTATAAAATATCAAAAATCCATGTAATATTTCCCTTTGTACTTTCAGTATTTGCAGTATCAATAATATTAGTATTTCTGCTTATTTATGGCATCTTTTACCTCATATGTGTATGTTCCGCGACAGCTGGCGTCCCTCGACTGGATCCATAATGCACTAACTAAATGATGTAAAATATTAAACTACTGGAGCGAACTATGCAAATAAGACAACAACACACATAGACTGCCCGGCAAGACCTAACGCCCGCTCCGCTACCAAAATGAAACACCCTGACCTAAATTCACCCAACTAACAGTAACTACAGCAAACAGTACCACCACGTGGCCAACATATCATAAAAGCAAGAACACATATTAATAAAAGGATAAATAGATAACCAAAAACACAATCTCGTCACCCATTATGGGGTTATCAGCATTTGCACAGAGGAAGCATTTTCTAGACATTCAGTAACATCTTATGCAAGACACAATGCATGCTATTGGATCCGAGTCTTGTCTGAGGTAACGCCACAGCCGCCGGTATGCAAACCTAACCTGCAGGAACTGTGTGAGGGGTGAGACCAACCACTGTCTCACCGATAAACAAATAAACCACAGTATACAAGCAACCGCAAATACACCCAAGCCCACAGAAAACATTAGAAGCACAACAAGCACAAGCATAGTATCGGTATTAACTTACCTGAACTAACTATACGTCAGACTTCTCATGGATAAGCTAGTCTCATAAACTCACTGACTCTAGACGATAGCCTTACCAATTATATTATTAGGGCCCTGTCACGTAATAAGTATTGGCCGTGCCTGGTAGCCAGGTTAGCTAACCCCAGGGTGCTCCCCGTTAAACCATAAATATCTCAAATCACAAAGTATCACAATAACCGAGTCCCGCAGTCCTCGGAGGAAGTCCTGCAGTCCTTCCTATAACAAATCAACTGAGTCCCGCAGTCCTCAGCCGGGAGTCCCGCAGTCCTCCCTATCAATCACAAGGCGACTACCATCTGGCCGTACCAATACCTGTCACGTGACAACCTAGATGTCTAGATGTTATTACCACCGTTTATTATTATTTCTTATTCCACTTGTCCAACAGTAACTCATCATACTCACTTTCCCGGGCAGGCTCTCAGCCTCACAGCTCTTCTGGGAAACCAATCACAATGTTACATTATCGGGTCACTGTCACTATTAACTCAAATATCTCGTATCTCGTATGAACATCACAATATTCACATCAACATCACAAAGTTCAATAATCAACCACAGTAGTCACCAAACACATAACAATAATCACAATAGCAGCCAACAATAACATGATAGGCACAACAAGATAACATATAAGAAAAACGATCAATCAAACATTCGGGGTACCACGGGCAGCATACCGAAGTTTATAAGTTTATATCCTCACCTGATACTCCTTAGAAGCCGATATCTGGTTAAGCCTCGATATCCCTATATTAATAACATCCACAATCACTTATGTTGCACAAACAATAATGATCATGCATGATGCCGGTTTTAGTATTTATTAGACGACTTGTCTTACTCCGTATCCATTTTTATTATTTCCATAATTTTCCTATGAAATCAATCTTTCCAATTACTTGGAAATGAACCGGTTATATGTCCTCAACCGATCTACTAATCATACGTAATTTTTAAATTAAAACTAAAATCGAGCATTCAAGCCGATATCCCGGCTCTTAGCCTTTCGTTGATATGGGGAGGTAAATACCAATATAAACATAATTAAAATACAAATTTATACACTTATAAATACTTTTATATATAAGGTAATTCATATATAATCATATATTTATAAGATAGGAATTAGTAAGTAAATCAAATCATAAAGTAGAAGCTGAAATTAAATAATAAAGGCGAGAATGAAATTAACCGAAAAAATAATTACAATGGGTCTTCTTAATATCCCAGATAGAAAATGAATTTATAAATTATATACTGAAGAGTAAAACATGAAATAAAATCATAAGTTAGTTCTTAATTAATTAAATTAGATCAACCGTTTAATTAAGGCCGTTTAAAAGTCCGGGTCCGTTAATATGCATGGATAGTCCAAGGGTCCGGGGTTTTACCCAAAGTCCATTTCCGGGCTCACGAGAAAATTCCCGAGACATCGCCGGAAAAATCCCGGGCTGCCGGATTCCGACCAGTACTGTTCACGCAGCAAAAACTCCTTGTTCTGTTCACCGTCGAACAAAAACCCAAAACACACAGCAACACTACCGAGCTCAGCCTCGGCACACCCTATCCACAGCCTTTCAATCAATAAACACCCTCCACACCACCGTGTCCAACAATCAACAACACCGTCACCTACCGCCACAGAACCGCCATCAACGGCATCCAACCACCACAGTAACATCAAACACAAACCCACGTTAAACAATAGAAACCCGATTAATCACAATCCAAGCAACACAAATTATTTAACTAGTTTTAATTATTCAAGACCAACAATTAATTAATCAAAACCAACAATTAATTAATCGGCAGAAGGAGATGAAGAAGACACGGCTGTGGACTCACCCATTCGTGGTGTCGTCTCGGTGGAAGGGAAAGAAGATTGGTGGCGTGCGAGAAGAGGGAAGGGGAGATCGGCAATGGAGGCGGCGGTGGTGAGAGCGACGGCGAAGGGCAGGGGAAGATGAAGGAGAAGCAGAGAAGAGGGAGAAGAGGCAGCGTGAGCGAGGGCGGCGACGGAGGCAACGACAGGGAGGGGATGTGGGGATGAAGGAGAGGAAAGGGGAATTGGCTTCCTTGTGCGCGGTGGTGGCCCTCTGCGAAGGCGGTGAGATGGAGGAGAATAGGAGCGAGAGGAGGAATGGTTGTGACGGCGGCGGCGATTTGGTGACAGGGGCAGTGGAGGAAGGGGGAATAAGGAGGAAGGTTGGGCAGCAGAGGAAGGCTGTGGAGAAGGAAGCAGGGCGAGGAGGATGGCGGTGGTATCAGAGGCGGTGTGGACGCGGGGAGGAGGAAAAAGAAAAGAGAAAGAAAAGAAGAGAAGAAAGAAAAAGAAGAAAAAGATAGGAAGGGTAAGGGTAGCAGGGGTGTGGTGCTCGGGAAAGAAGAGAAGAGAAATAAAAAAGAATGAAAAAAAAGAAGACAAAGAAGAAAAGAAAAGATGGAAAAAAAATAAGAGGAGTGGGCCGGTTGGAAAAAAAATCGGGAGACAAGAGATAGTGGAAGGAAAAAGGAGAAAGAAAAGAGAAAGAATAAAAAAATAAAATATCTATCAATTATTGTTGGAAAAATCTGATTCTGCAAAAGACTTATATACCCTTCTAGTTTCTCTTGGGTTTCAGATTAACCCAGGGGTATAATCGTCCTTTTGTAATTTCGTTCCGGTCCGAAAATACAACTTGGGTTCGGAAAATCCGTTTAATTCTCTTGAGCGTTGTCCAAGTCTCGGAATTGAAAACCGAGGTTCGGATAGTTGCATAAAATTCCCGGTAACCCGAGATAATCCTTGGAATTAATTTCCGAGGCTCGGTTGTCGATGGAGAATACTTTAGAGCATCCGTATTACCGGGGATCGGTTTCGAAGTTCGATTATTCCCGGTAAAACTCTCGGATGATTCTTGTTTAACAGCAGTAAAACTTTATTATCCACAGTAAAAGTCAAACGACTCGGTAAAATTTACAAAAATTTTACCCTAGTCGTTACAGCTGAGGTCGCGTCGGTGTGACGAAGCTCCTGGTGGCAGCGGTGCGGCGAGAGGCGGCCCAGAACCCGTCGGCGTGCACAGTACCAGAAGGGAGGAGGGTGACGCACTGTTCACAGTATTTTTTTCTTTTTCTTTCTTTTTTTCTATTTCCTTCTTTTCTTCCTAATTTCCGAATTTCCTTTTGTTTTTTTTGTTTTTATTTTTTTTCCTTCTTCTTTTTTTTCTTCCTCTCTCTGTATTTTCTGTTTTCCTGTTTTTTTTAATTTTCCTTTTCTTTTCTTTTTCTCTCTTTTCTTTTCTTTTTCTCTCTTTTTCTTTTTTTTCTCTTCTCTTCTCTTCCTCTCCTTCTGCTTCTTTTTATAAACCGTAAGTTACTGTGCATCATGTGAACATCAATAATGCAGGCGAGTCCGGTCCGGACTAGAAAATAACTGATACCCCCTTAGTTATTTTCCGGTGTGATTTTTCGAGAAATTCCGAAACCCGAAAAATACCAATTTAGGCCCGAAAAATCCACGGAAAAATCACGAGCGCGGGAAAACTCTCGGTTTCGAAAAACGACTCCCGATTTACCTTGAATTAATTACCCAAGATTAATTCAACAGTAAATCACGGTAAAAGACTTTTACAGTCCCGGTAAAAATCAAAAATTTTACCCGGGCTGTTACATAGAGTACGTTGTAAGAAAAAAGTAGCGTATAGAGAGGGGACGCATGAGAACGGATGTGCATGCAGTATGCATTATTAGGAATTAACGTTCACCCCTCCATCTAAATTATTTTGTATAAAAAAGAATAGCTTATAGCATTAGAAAACTTAATTTCACACGGAATCAATGATTTCTACGCACATTATTTTTTCTTTCCAGAAAAAAATAAAATTGAAGGGTGGCTCTCCTAAGGTTTCGACATGAAAACCACCCTTATTTCTATACATATTAATTGCTTAATACTGTAAGAAGGGTCTGATTCGATCCAATTCAATGTGATTAATTAGGAACCAGTCTATAAAATTCGGATCAGAATACTTTTAAAAATAACCGGATAAAATTAAATTTAACCACCATCAAATGTTATAAATTGTGAATCACGAACCAAGCCATAACAATTTAGATCCCATCAAGTACATTAATGTTAATTAGTGCACAGTATCATTTTTTTGGTTGAAAGTGCACAGTATCATCTAGTTTTCTTCTTTTTTTTTTTTTTTCCCCCTAAGATGAAATCCGATACTTAATCAGTAATAAAGGCGCTAAGATCACTACTCCCTCTCCCTCTGTCCCTCAATGTAGGTCGTTTTAGGTTTTGTTTTTTGTTTCACAATATAAGTCATTTTAGAGTTTTAATGAGCATTAAATTAAATTTTTCCAAATTTACTCTTAACCAAAACAACTTGTACTCCTGAAATATTTTAATCTTGGTATAGTGTAAAGGATAAGTTAGTAAAATATATAGTAAGAATTGATGAGATTTAGTCTATTTAATGCTTTTCTTAATGGGTGTGCAAAAACCTTAAACGACCTATATATTGAAGGACAGAGGAGTATCATCTTTCAAAAGCAAATCATTGACACCAACTCAGTGGCAATAAATACAATTGTTCGAAATCATCCAAGTCGCGTGATGGTCCTCCACAAAATTGAAGTGGAGTTATAAATATTCGCAGCCATAACTAGTGGTGTGCCGATTTTTTATAGTCCACAAATATTTCGATTGGGACATAAAACAGGAAAGAACCACTTGGTTCAAGTAATAACTGACTTCTTAAGCCAAGTTTGGGGTTCAGTCTTCATATATGCCAAAAAGACTCACCACTATAATTAGATATAAGCTTGAGTTGAATCTGGACTAGTCCTGTACTGCATTCAAAGATGGAGCATTTCCCATTTCGATAGGAACTTCTGTACCCTAATCGAAATGCATGCATACATTTATCTCACAGTATGAGGATGTATGAGGATGTTGAGAAGAAATACAATTTACATCCTAAGGAGAGTCGAATTATTGGAGATACCATTATATATATAAAATACCATAAAAAGGATAAAAAGGATGACGTGACATTTCCTTCCTTCAAGATTTTAGCTAACAATAACATGGCTATATGTCCTTTCCCTGTGAATAGGAAAGACTAGACTGATTGTTACATGGAGGAGCTTCACTTTTTTTTTTTTTTGATTGAAGAGGAGCTTGACTTTATTTTTCATTGCTGATTTGAGTTGCATTAATTGAGCAATTGCATGCGTAATCAAGATAATATAGTCTTGACTCTTGAGAACTAATCGGTCTCAAATTAGAATCCTAGTTGTTAGGCTGTAAAATAAAAATACAAAATACAAAAAGAAAGAGATATATAGAAAAAGAAACAACTGAAGAAGAGAAGAAAAAAAGAGAAAAAAACCTAATGCATGCAGTGGCAAAGCAAGACATAATGTTTAGAGGGGTCAATATAAATTATTTATGTAATACTTATATGAAAAAATAGAATTAAAGGGGCCAAATTTTCATCACAACGATTTATATGAAAAAATAAAAAATCCAGTGTTATACTTAATGGGATAAAGTCGGTGTACAACTAACTTGGCTTCTCATTGAATTGTGGGGTTTACTTCTTTCATTTTCAATCCGAAAGAATGCCAACAATAATTATGAATACCGTGGTTACAGGTAAGTGAAGGTTGGTTGGGTACTTAGGTCGGGGTTTGTTGAGCTACACTTAAATTCCTTTGCCTGACCTTGGTGGCCATCATGGTCCACTTAATTAATTACCGCCTTTGGGTCTTTACTTCAAGTTTTGGTCCCTGCAGACTTTGCCCTACAGCGAATCGTGTTTCAACTTCTACATATAGAATATTCATTCCCATTTTGACAAAAAAGAAAAAATATAGTATCTTCCTGTTAAGATCATCTCCAGTCCCAGGCTCTATCCGAAGGCTCTATTATTGCCATGTCAGCGCCACATCAACGCCACATCAGACAGAGCCTTCACTTACATTTAGAGCCTCTGATATCGTCCAATCATACAGGCTCTATTCGGAGGCTCTATTGAGGACCCATATGTATATTATATTATTAATCTTACAAATATAATTTTTATTATATACAAATTAAATAATATAATAATAGAGGAAGTAGATAGAGACAGGCTCTCCCGGTCTCTATTTTTGGAGACGGTCTCTTCTATTCATAGAGCCTCTCCTTTTCCTCCAGTGGTGAGACAGATTCTAAATTGCTGATATGCCAAATAGAGCCCTGTCATGAAGCCACACTGGAGATGGTCTAATCATTAACCACTGCTGCTTATTTCATAATCTGTTCTATTGTTTAGTTTCTTTGTTCTTTAATTTTGGTAGCAGTCTGTCACCTCACCAACAGTACATCTGGGTGGATAATCTATAAATATCATTAAGCGTTCATCGAGTCCGATGTTTTACCTGGAGTGAAAAACCTCCCCTCTAATATGTGGTGTGTGGACCATTGCCACGACCCATGTACATGTTTTCTTGTCAAAGCTATGCATGTTCTTAAAATTAGCAGAAAATTCCGATACTCATTGTTTGTCTTCTGGGCTAGAGGACAAAGAGACATCTGTGCAGGTGGAATTTGTTTCTTTAAGTTTTATATATAGGAGATGTGGATGTATATATGGATGTATATAGGAAAATGGCAAGATACATATAAGTACGTTATCAGTTGTACACCCCGATTTGTTTCAAAAAAAAAAAAAAAGTTGTACACCCCGATTTCTTTTTGTAAAGAAGTCTAATTATTTTTTTGGTTGCTGATGGTGGAATTTGGAACTTCTATATGATCAGATGGATATTAATCCATTACAGCACTCATGCATCTCATGATTCTTTTAAGAAATTGTGGACACAACAATTCAGAAATTAAAGTGCCATTCATGTTTTGTATTCTATTTTGGACGAGGAGTATTTCTCTTTTGGGGCTGAATAATTAGTGCACCTCCTCATCTGATGGAAAGTGAAAACAATGCCTCTGGTCGTAGAAAAAGTGGTCTAGTTAATCTGATCAAAGAAGCCTTGTTTCCTTATTATAAGTTATAACCTTCAAGTCTTAAAATTTCGGGTAGGCTAATCATTCCAAATGAGATGTTACAATTTAATGAGTTTTCTGATGATTTGTTTACCTTTTTTTTTTTTTCTTTTGAATCAGATTGAAAATAGCAAGGATGGCCTTATTCTGCATGAAGTGCCTGAAAATACTTTATGCTAAGAAAAACAAGAACAAATACTTTCCTTATCCTTATTATGGGGTATTTATTGTAGGAAAAAGTCTCAATCGAGGATCTATCATGATTCTAGGTAGAAGATTACTGCATATAATTTTAACTTTTTTAAAAAAGAATATAGCTAGTAGCTGAGGCATTATTTCTCACATGATGAGGAGTTTTTTCGGCCACAATATTATAACCGACAACCAATGCATTAATTCATCAGTACTTCAAAACAGCATCCGCCAATTATGATGCACAACGTGTCTTTGATTGGTAAGAGAAATTATTTCTGAAAAAACCCACATACACTTACTTATGGATAACCCGATGATCGAGTGTTCTTGTTTGAATAATCATATTGACATGCACCTAATCTAATCATACTTTTTTTTAATTAACTTGGCATCCCATTCTGCCCCAATATGGCTGTATTGAACTAAACCAGCTTATATCAACACGATATACCAATTGACCCCATAGAGGAGTGTCGAATGAAATGCATGCCTGGATTTGCTTACGGTTGTATCCATATATTGCATAAAAATGACAGCTGCATATTGCGTATTCATTGATTGTTCTAGCCCATAAAAGAAGAAGAAGAGGAAAAGGTGCACCGGTGGCATGTTCCCTTGACAAAATGGGATATAGTCATATAGAGTTACAAGACAGAATCTCATAAGTTGGGAGTTGTATGTTTTTCTATGTCTTTCGACATTCCAGGGGCTTGGTGACTATGGCTTTGTTTTCATTTATTCTACTTGATACAAATATAAACCGGAAGCTAAAAATCAAAATCCAAATGGAGATCCAGGTCCAAGTCTCTGAAAGAAATAATATATGGGCTTTTCTCTTTCAGGTCCAATTTGGAGTGGATAACTTGGCAAATGCGATGTGGGTACTGTAGAGTAATTTGAGCTTTCTCAATTCGCACAAGCTTAGAGGATGACATGGGCCCGATTTGAACTTGCATCATGGATGGCCTTACTATAAAATCCAACTACTCATCTAAGTAGTAAAGTATACAGAGGGTTGGCTTAATTGATTACTTTGTTAGACTTCGAGAGTTCAAATTTCACTAATTGCATCTCTTGTAATTATGATTTGTAATTATAACAGACGCTCACGTACTTTTTAGTTGGATAGTTATTAGAATATCAATAATACTAGAGTTACTAACATTTACTTACAAAAAGTGTGTTACTAACATATGTGGCATGTGCCGCATCACTCATATTTAAGTCCATGCCTTGTCATCAATATAAAATATAGCTAACTCTAAAATATATAAAATAATATATATAAATATATTAATTATTAAATTTTAAATCTCACTCTTCGTGCACCTCCTTTGTTATGTAGTGTGGCGGTTGCAGGCGGCGGTCGGACCAATGTTCGACGGAGATGGCAGCACATGGACCAAGTTATTCTCACAATCAAGAACTCGTTGTGCAGCGGCAACATCGTGTTTAAAGCCGTAGATCTAGTTCTCCACCAAAAAAATCTGGTTGCACACAACCAAACAAAGCGTTGCTCGTCATTGTTTGCTACCGATCAAGCGGGGCGGCTGTGCAATAGGGGATCGAGAATTTCCTCCTTACCAAATCATTCACGGTAATTGTAAGTTGTTAAATATATTAAATCCCATTCCCAGCGAGACATGAACGTTTTTTTTCTGATCCGATGTGAGGCACTGCCACGATTTTGTTAACAACAGATCATAAGAAATTTTTAATTTTCCAGGCGAGGTGATGAAACAACATTTTAATAAGAATGGAATATAAAATTTAAGAATTAAAATAATTCTGGAAAAGTATATTTCATAAAACTAAAATATAAAAAAGAATACAATTTATAAAAATAACCGATGGGAATGGAGTTTAACATTTGAGAATTAAGATATATTTAATAAAGATGACAAGGCATGGATTTAAAATATGGATATGCCACATATGTTAGTAATACACTTTTTGTATGTAGATGTTAGTAACTTAGCATTATTGTTAGAATATTTATTACCATATCATTACTCTCTCTATGCCAATAGTCATATCAAGTGATGTTTAATGTTGGTGGTGCATTAGAATTAAGAAATATATTTAATTGTAGAACTTTTTTTTTTGTTTGTGACTAGATTATTCTTATGTTGGCATGAGTAATTAGAGCCCGACGCTGTATGTACATGCCATCATTTTCAAGATTTTTAAAATAATATTAGTGATGCTTGCGGAAAATATATGTGAACATTTGTTTTCAAGCATTAGAAAATATTATTAGGCATCAACAGAAATGAGAAAGTAGACTTCATAACCTTAAACTTATAGACTAAAATAATTAAAATATTAAATATTAATATTAAACGGGTAATTAAAGTGTAACAGCCAGGGTAATTTTTGCATTTTTACCAGTACCGTAAAAAGTTTTTACACAGTTATTTACCATTAAAATTAATCTTGGGTAATTAATTTATGGTAACTCGTGCATCAGATTTCGAAACCTAGCCCGGTCCCGCGTTCGGGATTTTTCTGCGGATTTTACGGACCAAAGTTGGAATTTTTCGGGTCCAGAAATCTACAGAAAAGTCAGGTTTATCCTCGAGTTATCGAACCAGAAATAAAGTCAAGGGGGTATATTGGTTATTTTCTGGTCCGGACAGGACCCGCCTCACATGCTGCACAGTATTGAGGCTGCCGCTGCCTTCTCCTGTGATGCCTGTGAACTGCTTGTGTGACCCGTGCCTTACCAGTATCATGCCCGTGCCTAACCAGTGTTGCATGCCCTTACCTGTGCCTCTCTTGCTTTCCCAGTGCACACAGCCTTCATCTTCTTCTCTTCCCTTGCAAACTCTCTCCCAGTAGCCATCTTTTTCGTGCAAAAATTCAAACACCCAGTGTAACCAAAACCAGAAAGAAAAGAATAAAAAAGAAACCCAACACACTACACCCAACCCAAACACGCCACGCCACCGTCACCTTCCTTCTCCTCCACCACGGTCACTGTTAACGAGGGAGTGAACCGTGCCGCCACACACGACACCACCCTCACCATCGCACTCCTCGTGCCGTCGCCGACCAGACGCAGCCAACGCCGCCCGAATCCGCCGCCTGACGTGCCACCGGCATCTGTGAACCCGACGGGCCGCCCTCCCTCTCTTTTGCTCTTCGCTGTCGCAGCAAGCTCGCCGTCCGCCACCTGCCACCAGCTTCTCCTTGCGTCGTTGTCGCGTTCCCCGTCGCGCCATACCTCGTGTCTTGCCTCGCCGCGCCGCTTTGTCACCCGCTAGGTGAGTTGCAGACCCGCGGGTTGAAGATCCGAGTGGGTTTGACCCGTCTCCACAAATGGGTCGCGGCTTGGGTTGAAGTCTTAGACTGTGCGGGTGCTGGGCCAAGCTTGGCTCGGGCCTTGTAACGTCCCGAATTTTAGGCATTTAACTTCTATGGTATTTTCGAAATTTTTGGAATTTTATTTCCAATTTTACCCTCAAGAAATTCTCGGATTTTTGGTCGAGGAAATTATTTATTTCCTTGGAAATATTACAATTATATTGGCATTATACTTCAATCGGGTTTCTTTCAGAATTTATATCGCGTTTCGGTGTGAAAGACGGGTTGGAGTAGTTGAACCTAAAACTACGTCGTTTTAGTAAAGGTTAAGAAAAGAAAAAAAATTAAAACCTAAGGTTGGGTCAACGGAGGGGGTTGACCGCGCCAAGCCAAACGACACGACGTCGTTTTGGGCCTGGTGGGTCAAAACCCTAAGTTCTCTTCTTTTCTTCTTCCCTGTTCTTTTTGTTGTCGCTGCAGCCACTCTCCACGAACTCCTCTCTCCCACGTCTAGCATACGGAATTGCCGCCCTGGATCGTGGCCACAACGGCCCTATTCCACAAGATATCTTCCCCTCTTAATCTCTATTCTTCTCTTTTACTCCTTTTCCTTCCCCTCATCTGTTCCTCTTTTACTCACGCTCGCCATCATCTTCCTCTCTCTCGTTTGCACGCCGTCGCCACCGGCCATCCTTCTTCCTCTTTCTGTTCGCCGCGCAAACAACACCAAGGAGTCGACGCCATTTCTACGTCGAGGTGGAGAGGAGGCACACCCGAAGAGAACGAACGGTGAAGGACCCCAGCCGTGAACTCGAACCTGTCGCCGCCGCCACCTGGGTAAGTGTTGCCATCTCTTCCTCTTCGCTCTTGCTTTCGTTTCGGGTTTGTTGGTTGTTGATGTTACTGTTGATCGGAGCTAACCCGAATCTGGGTTTGTTTTGGGTTGTTCGTTGTGCCGTGGATGGCAAGGGTCTGTTGCGGGCTTCTGGACCTGTGCGTGCGCGGTGGTCGGTAGTGGCGGGTTAGTCTGTTCTGGGCGTGTGGCTGTGGGTGTCGGTGGCTGGATTGAGTGGTGGTTGCTGGGCGTGCAGGGCTCGGGTTTTTGGTCGACGGCAGTGAGGGGCTTCCAGTGGTGGATCCGAGACTCAGGGTTGGATTCGGGTTCCTGAGTTTTAGATCCGGACAGGACAGATTGAGATTTCCGGTAAGAATCTGAGGCCAATTTCCCTTTCTGTTCGTTGAGTTCTATTATGTGAGCTGGGTTGTTGATTGAATATCGTTTTTGGATGTTTCTGGGCGGTAGCAGAACGATTGTGGTGTGTTTTCTCGGCTTTGGTGTATTCTCCGGCGAAGTTGACCGGAATCCGTAGCGATTCACTGTTCCGGCGAGACGATAATTTTAATTGGCCTTACACGGTAATCCTCGGATGATGTGTATAATTTACTTTCCGATCATGTCATGTCATGTACGGCAATAATCGATGTATCAATATAAAATGGATCTTAGTGAAAGTGTGGCACGTTGAGAAAAGCGTTGCCGGAATATATATATCCGACGCACATAATATCTTTAGGCCGGAATGGTCGGGCTCGGGAGCTCGATTAATGTGATTAAGTGAATGGGCCGGGCCTAGACCCAAGTTATGCCATGTTAAGGATTTACCCAAGGACTACTATAGATACGGGCTATAGGCCCAATAAAGAGCAATTAATTTAAAATGGGCTTTAGGCCCAATGACTTTGATTGATGTGGGCTTTAGGCCCTGTGAACCGTTAATCGAGACAAATAATTGAACTTAAGCGAACTTTTAGTCTCAGCTTTGAGACTAAAGATAATATATCGTTATAGTCACGACATTGGCATATGCATTCATCATATTCGATGTGAACGTTATGTGTTATATTTGTTATAAATATAGGATTGTTGAGGCAGAATGGGCTTCAGTTTCGAGGCAAATATTATGGCCAGGTGAGGACTTATAAACCTTTGTATGCATTACTGCCTACAATGCTCGGTTAATTGTCTTGGTATATAAAGTGGTATTATTTGTTTGGTCTTGGATGCTGTATGCATGCTTGCTTGCTTTGTGGATGTTCTTGCTTACACCTTGTATCTTATTGAAGATACCTCTGATGCAGTGTGCATGATTATGTGAACTGTGTACCAGTGTGATATAGTATGCCTGTCGAGCATGACTTGTTTTGTGTGTTAAATGACGTGATATATGGTTTTGTGGTTTGTGTGGTGGACTGTGGGCTGGAGGCCCGGACTTGGGAATAAGATGTTAAATTCACACAAACCTGGACATTTATATGTAATTGTACATGAAACTCTTTAAGCATAAATAACAAATTATAATAATTCTACTGTGGGGCTGTTGACCGGTTGGTTCGAGCGGGAAGTGATACCCCTCGGGATTACATGCGGGATAGCATGGTATATGCGGTTTAGCATATGGGTCTGTGATGACCGGTTCTACCTCCCTCTTTTTATCTCCCCCTTTCTACCTCCCTCTTTCTCTCTGTCTATCTCTCTCTCTCTGATTGTATTGGGCCTTGCCCTGGTTATTTTTGGGCTTATGCCCTGGTTGTCTCATGAGACGGGACCGAGCTCGACACACACAGTAGAGGGCCCTAATAAAACATTCAACCCTAATCACAATAAAATACAATGATAATTAAGTGATTAAAGATCAGTGTTGGTTTGAAGTCTGATGATGACTTGTATTGTTCATTGTGACTTGTTTGTGCATTGTGGTTGCTGTTGCCTGATGCCGGTGTACTTGTAGTTGATTTGTATTTGTATACACTGGTTTATTTGTTTGCGGTGAGACAGTGGTTGGTCTCACCCCCTCACAGTCTTTTACAGGTTAACTGCTCATTGAGCAGTGGTGCATATCAGTAGGTGGCAGTGCTTTTCTCCTCGGGTCGGATCCATAGGGTTCGTTGCATGCATGTTGCTATATATTTTTGTCTTCCGCTGCGTACTTGATTTTATTGTATTATTTATTAATTGATAAAATATTGATCATGTTGTTTGATGATTTTCGTGTCTCAGGAATGATAAGGGCAATTTCGTCATTTTATATCTAAATTCTATTTTATATTAATAAATTAGGACACGGGCGTTTCAGGCCTGCTGCTTGGTCTGGGCTTTGACCTGGGCTTGGTCTTGTGGTTTGGGGCTGGGTTTGGATGTGGGCTACATAGTATGGCCCAGTCCGATTTAATTAAAAAAAGAAAGAAAATATAATCTGGAAAAGAGAATTAAATGGAAGAAAAATAATAATAAGGTTTATATCTTTGGAAATAATATTTGGAAAAGAGTATATGGTATATTATATGGAAAATAATTATTTTGAGGAAATAATTTTGGAAAGGGTATTAACAAAGTATTATACCAGAATAATATCCGGGTATAAGTATAAGTATGGTATATTTTTGATGATAATGGGAAATAACCCGAGACAGTACCGAGACGAGTTTGTATTTATTTTACGGCATACAGTATTAGCATGGCATTTGCATATCACCTTATGTGTGCATATTATTTGTTTGATATAGGAGTTGATAACGAGCAATTACCTGAGGAACCGAACTTGGAATCTGTTGGGCATTTCCAAAATTGATAATCGGCTAAGGTGAGGATGTATAACCCTTGATATGTGCCTGTAATACTGTGTTTGCTTTGTTGTTTGATTGAACTGCTGAGTTGGTCATTATTGGTTATTTGACTGCTATGGTTATTGTTGTTGCTGTTGTTGGACTGTGTTATTGGTCGCGTGGATATTGTGATTAATGATGAACTGTTAATTGTGAATAAGTGGTGTTATGTGATTGTTGATGGATTGGTCTGTGGAATAACTTGATATAAAAGAAAGTTGGATAATTGAGGAAGAGTATTGGAATTGGAAATGGGATTTGAGATGATGATTTAATTGTCACGTGGAAAGTAGCGGTACGACTAGATGGTTAGAGGCTAGTTCTGTGGTGTCATGGCCGGTTTGGTTTGGTTATTGAGGATGTTGATCTCGGTTGATTTAGATATTGGGATGTTGATCCCGGATTGATTTGTTATTGGGATGTTGATCCCTGATTGATTTGTTATTGGGATGTTGATCCCGGATTGTGTTTTGGCCTGGCATCCGGAATTAGTTAATAACCAGGTACGACCCTAGCTTGTCCAGTGACAGGGCCCCGAAAGATAAAATTGGTAATAATAATAATAATTATTCTTTTGGTCTTGGCTCAATCATGATTTGGTTGATTCTTGAGTTGTCTTTTGCTGGTATTTTCTTCGAAAGTATTATGGTTGCCTGCATATCTCTGTTTATCCATGGTTGGTGAGCACTTCGGACTCACCCCTCGCCTGCGGGGTTTCATCCCGTAGGTTAAGTTTTTTCGTAGTTCAGGTACAACGTTCGATGGCTGCTGCTTTCTTCTCCACCTGACTCCGGATCCATACCTCTGCTGCATGTGCATATAAGACTTCCGCTGCTGTGTTATATATGTTGCTGTGTTGCTGCTTTCCTATATTGCTTATGATGTTGTTTGTACTGGTTTATGTTGCTGCTGTTGAGCTAGTGTGTGTGGCTTGAATAATGGTCCCCGAGTGTGGGTGACGGATAATGTCTTGGAACTTCTATTGTATTTGGATTTACTGTGTAGTATTTTGACTGTGATGTACTGTCTGTTCTATCAATAAGAATAGTTTCGGCACGTATTTACTGTATTCGTTAAATACGAGTCAGGGCGCTTCATAAAGTTCACTTTTGAATTAAAAAAACCTTTATCAATATAAAATGACTGCTTGTATTATTCAACATCCACGATATAAATAACCATACATCATGACAAACAAATTATGTTTGTAAACTTTACATTTTCATAATTTAAACTCAGATATATGTCACTATGCATTATCATTTTGTTTTTTCTATTTTTTCACAATCTCACTGTCATAATTTCATCTTCATATTTAATGGAGGGTGCATACATCAAATAAATACATACAATATTGACGTAATTTAGTGTCGCATGACATAAATTGAACTACATAATTTTGCAAGTGTCCATTCCTGTTTATTACTAATCACGACATGCAATGCTATCCTAATATTTAGATATTAATTTTCTTTGTCTCAAGTATCATATTTTTAGTGGAGTGCTTCCTCTATGTTCGAAGCCAGAATTCTATTTAGCCCCGCATGTGGGGTTTCTTATGCTTGTAATAAGTTCTTTATTCTTCAGTTACTAATATAATCAGTACAATGTTCTAAAAAAAAAAAAGGTGATATTGGGTGCATAAGAAAAACAAATGATGGATAATGTTATCCATCAGCATCTTATGGGAAAAATGTCCCATCCAGCTAAAAGCTCCGTGCGCATAGCACTGAAAATGATTTAATAGACAAAAATGATCTTTATTCCATACTATTTAGATCACAAGAGAATCCGAAATTTGTATCTAAAAATTGTACCAATCCTTTTTTTTTTTTGAAAAAGAGAAAATTGTACCTATTACATATGTCATAGGCTGCTTTTGATTCCTTTCACATTTTTTTTATAAAAAACACCCATATTTATGCACGTCAATTATCCCACAAATTGCCTTGCCTAATATCCAATTACCAACTCCCGAAATGAATAATCACATCATAGATCCCCGCCTCTTCCATTGTAAGCCTTGCGTGGTTAAGCAACTTCCCTTGAAACCGATAGACTAGGTATGGATTTGTTAATCTAATGAGGATTTTCTTGAGCGGGAAGATCTCTGGGGACAATTAGCATAATTGGTACAATCTGGTTCCGTTTTAGAAGGGAAAGATAATCTCTATTTGTACGCGAGATTATACAAAAAGAACTAAGAGAGAAGAAGAAAATGGTAGTATTTCGGTATTTCCCACAAAACAAAACCAAAAAGGAAAAGACTAAAATGACATTTTGAGTAAGCCCAGAATTATTGGTAAATCTAGTGTCATAGTGATATTCGGCTGGTTCTTAGGATGATTGAAGACGACGACTGGTGGTGACCCAGGCCTAGCTAATAGAGGAAAGTAACTCGGGTTTAAGGATAAAATAAAATCATTTACCGAAAGAAAAAGGATTAAAAAAAATCAAAATTTACAGTGTCCTGTTCCGTGAGAAATGGGAAACTTTTCTACGAAAGAACAGAACACAAAAATATTTACCAGAGAGTAAAAAAAAAAGAAAAAAAAATGAAAGAAAAACAAACAAAGAAAAGCAACACTGGCTGGGTTAAAGCCTGTTATTTCCTTAACCAGGCGAGGTTAGGGTACAGAAAAGACAAGGAGGTGGGTGTTCAAAATTCCCTTGTCTTTTCCGTTTAAAACCCGGAAATTCCAATATATCCCCCAATACAAATCCCTATATATAAAAACAAAACGCGCTTACATTAAAGAGGTGCATCTTTTCCCCTGTGCTCTCCTCGAAAAAAAAAAAAAAATCACAAGAAAAAAGAAACAAGTTTACTGAGCTCTTCTTCTTCTTCTTCTTCTTCTTCTTCTTCTTCTTCTTCTTATTTCACCGCAAAATTGCTATTTTCTTTGGTTGATCAAAATCGTATTATATTGGTAAGTCTCTGTTTGTCGTTGTTTCTTATTAATTGGTTTCTTTTTCTTTCTTCTTTGCTTGCTTATTGATGTTTTTTTTTTTGTTGACGTTCTTGGCTTTCTCCTGATTAGCTGAGTAATTTAGCTCGTCTGCTGTTGATTGTTTGTTTATATGCATTTAATTTGAGGGCTGTGGTTGTTAATTTTCTTTTTTAGATGAAAGGCGCTGTGGTTGTTGACAAAAATAGCTGGGTTTTCTGAGCTCAATTCTGGGTTTTGTTTCTCTCTTTTGGACCTCTTAAGAGAATAGAAAATGCTTTATATTCGCTTCAGAGTTCAATTCCTGGGTTGGGTTAATCTATCTTTTATAAAAGGAGCAGCCTTTTTTTTGTATTTTTCAGGGATTGTGAAAACACCCGCCTTAGGTATTCTGTGTATGAGGTTGGTGATTCTTGGATTACTTGCTTGCCATTGATTGTGTAAAAATGTCCAATTTGTATGGGACCGAAGAAAAATTGTTATGGTGTTTGAGTAACTCTTTTCCTTTGCTTCCTCCCCTGGTGTCGTTTAGTGTTTTAAACATGCAGCATTGAAATATCTGGACGTTATAATTCATTTGCGTTCTTTTTGTTCCTAGTTGGAGAAAATTTGAAATCTATCACTTATGGAGCACCCCAGGGGAAAGAATGACAGTGTAGATCATGTTATTGACATAAGGGAAAGTGGCGAGGTTTCATCATCAGGGTCCTCCGGTGAAAATCCTCCACGTTTGCCCCATCAAGGAGATACTAGAACGAGAAATGATCAGGCAACGGTGGTGCAGGCTTCCTTGTCTTCCTCCGGTGGATTAAATCGTTCGTCTCCATCTGTGTATAAAGTACTGACTTCCATAAAGCTAACATATAAATTGAGCTTGATTATCACGTCCGCACTAGTCTTGGCTGTGTCGAGACATGAAAAGCCACAGAATCCATTATTTGCTTGGATTTTGGGTTACATAATTGGATGTGCTGCAAGCATTCCTGTCATCTTCCGGCATTACTTTCTTCCACATCCAAGGTAAATATTCAAGTTTCCTTGTTTAGTACTTATTTTAGTTTGATAACAAAGTATTCCCTTCACGATCCTGTCGTTTGTCTTCCTCTGTGTTGCTTTTGTACTAGAGAACTTCTAGGAAAACCAAGACATATCCTGGTATTGCATTGGTAATCTGAACTCCAAAAGTTACAATTTCAGTCTTACCAGGCTTCAAGATGTTATAGCAATGAAATAAGGGGAAATTAGTGTCATGTTATTGTGATGCGTGAAGAAGATGAGGAAGGTTATGTACTAAAACATGTCATTAAGTTTTTTGCGAGTTACAGGCGTTATTCTAGTTCTAAATGCTAAAGAGATCTCACCATGTATCAAGTTTTATAAGCAAGGGAATTATGTGAGTCCATATCTATAGCTTTTAGAGTCAAAATGACCGCACATTATCTCTGTAATGGATGAAGAGCTTAGAAGCTAACATGAGTTCGTAGGTCACTGTTTCTCTTGATAAGGTGAAGAGGAAGAATATCTTGTTTACCAATGAATAGCTTGATAAGGTTACTCAAGTTCTTACCAGCAAAGGCAAGGAAGAGTTCAGATCTTGAGTTTGACTCTTACCTTCAGCATCTTGTTTATATAAAAGACAAGAAAAGGTGAAGAGGGAGAATATTGCTGTTTTTGCAGTACAAGGAATTTGTTGCTGAATGATGCAATGGTTTCTGAGTGACTTGACCTTGAAATTTTGTTTCTGCAGGAGTTTGAGTCATTTTTATCATTTTAATCTCAAAACCTTGAGAACGTGCATGTGTGTTTATCGCCCATATGGAGACATTGCTGTAGCTGTTAGAGTTACATAATTAAAATGGAGAGATTAATGTTCATTGCCTTTCGTCCATTTATCTGCATATGTTCTTTACATGCTTTGGTTTATATATCAGGTGGGCTTTCCCCTCATGTAATCTCTGAAAAGAAATCAAGCATGCGTTCTTAATTCATTCGAAGCTACTTAAATTTTTTCATCAAGAATAAATAACAAATAAGTATGATAAGGATAATCTTCTGGGTATACATAATACATTTCCTGAAATTAAGGACTTCTGTATCACAAGCTGAGAAATTGGGGTTCTTCGGAGGTCTTTTTAAGATTTGCACTCACTTATTTTAGGAATTTCTTTAACTATATTGTAGTATATGATGGATTCAATGTGATGAGATTTGTACTTGGCAGGCTCTGTAGATTGGTAGACCGCTATGACTGGTTATTGGAATTCTTCTTTGCCTTGTGGTTTGTAATTGGTAATTATTGGGTCTTTGGAGAAAAATCTTCTTCTGAAGCTCGCAATTTATACAGGTAACCTGCCACAAGTGTTGCAAGTTCTCTGCCTTTTTCCTTGTATATAAACAAAACTAAACAGTCTTTGGATCTTTTGCAGCTTGTCGATAGTGTTGCTTGTCTTCAACTACATCAAATACATTGGACCTTCCATTTTATGTGCAATGATATTATGCTGCTGTAGGGGCATTCTACATCGAATTGGAGGAGCTCCTACCGAGTCTATTGAGGCTCTTCCGACCTACAAATTTAAGTTACAGAGACATGGAAGTGGTAATAATAGAGATACTGATGAAAAAATGCATGGGTGTGGGGTTGTGGCAGAGGGAACGGAAAAAGAGCGAGTTCTGATAGGGGAAGATGCTGTAAGTGCAGGGTACCTATCTGTCCATCGATGTTCTTCAGTTGCTAGGAACCGTTCTTATTTGTGTTTTGAACTTGCTGCAGGTATGCTGTATCTGCTTGGCAAGTTACGATGACAACGAGGAGCTGAAGGAGCTGCCTTGTTCACATTTATTCCACTCGGGCTGTGTGGATACATGGCTCAAGATCAAGGGTTTCTGTCCACTTTGCAAGTACTTGGTTAGAAAGGGCAACGGGGAAACACCAGCTGGTGCTAACCCTAATCTGGAAGTATGAATCTGCAGGTGCTAATGGGTTAGTTGATATGCCGTCTACGATGAATACAACAAGCACTTCTGTAAATGAGTCTCTTACTTGCAAGTCTTCTTGTCTTGCCGCGGTGCTTTTATCTTCCGATACAGTAAAGCCGGTTCATATTTTTAATATTGTAATAGGGCCACAATCTGGGAACGTGGATTTCTTTTAACCTCGCTTCGTTTGGGATTTAGGATTGTATATGTAGGAAGGATGCCCAAGCGGTATTATCTTTGATGAACTAGCAATGAATTTTGATTTTAAGAGGTTAGCATTTTGAGAAGTACATCCCTGCTATTGAGTCACGTTATCTTTGTTGGTAAGGTATTGTCATCAAATAGCAACTACCTAAAAGGCTAAAAGCACACATTACATAGCTATATTTCTTACAATCACGGTTGCAGATATAACTTCAATTCTTTAAAACTTGTAATTGTATGACTACCGAACCAACCCTAGTAATCTTTTAAATCTTCCCAATTCGGAAGAATAAAATACCAACTTTAGGAAAACATAGTCTTTCTTTCCACCCCATATTATTGTAAAGATTGATGGCATACACAAATTAACTTTTGTAACTGGGTCAGAATTTGGAAACAAGCTTCTTTGCTCTGTGATTTTTTTTTTCTTTTTTGTTTCTGTAACTAAAGCATTTGAGACTATTTGAACCTAGTACATATGTACTAAACAAACAGATGATGCTAGGACACTAACCCGGAAGGATCCTGGGATGTTCCTACTTCCAACAATAACCAGGGGAGCCAGAATCGACTTACTTATATAGGAATAATTTTAACTTTTCCTTGAATTATTTTCCTACAACTTTTTCCTAAACTACTAATTTGTGCATATACGCGTTGTCAGAGGTTATTATCATGATCGTTTTATGCCAAGAGAAGCAAATCAACCCAATTCCTTTTCTCTGCCACTGTGGACTGTTTATGTACCTTTTTTTTACCAACCGACTCTCATGCCCTATAGGAGATAGAAAACAATTCTTGACCAGGAAAAGACCAAGAAAGTGCCCAGAAGCAAAAAAAATCTCCTCGTTCAAATCTTTCCTGAGGGTGACTTGGAAAAAACTACTCTTTAGTTAGTTTTTTGCTCTGTGTCTCTCTCTCCATATATATATATCACAAGTTTCAGGTAGCTCCATCGGGTGCTCACCTCCCGGATTATTATTAATTTTCTTCCTTGAATTCACACCTTTTTAGTTAGTAAGTCGCTGATTATGAATGCTTGTTTATATGTATATCCTTTTGTTGATAGCATTATTTTAATTTTGGTTTGGCTTATAATTCAAGGTTTTTAAGGTGTGGAGGAGAGAAACCAGTTTTAGTTTCAATATATTGCAGAAATTGCTTCTTGGTTTCTATAATGGAGTTTATAATTAGTTTGCCCGAAGTAATTTGATTTTTCAAAACATAATAAGGGTGGACTGGGAGAAACTTTAAGAGATTATTGTTCTTTCAAGTATAGGATGGGGTTAGCTGGTTAGGTGTTCTCTTTCCTTTGTTTCAGGTTATGTATTTTTAGTGTTTTCTATTGGTCTGTCGTCTCTTTGGGGATGTTTTTCCTTTCCATGTGTTTCCAGTGTAATCCTCTGGTTTCAGTCATCTTTGCCCTGACTCCTTTTTTTTTTTTATCCAACTCAAACTCCATCTTTGCTTTACTGTTAATTACCTTTTGTACATATTCAGGTTTATATAATTATCGTTCTTAAAAAAAAAAAAAGAAAAGGAGTTATGTAAGTTTTAGCATAGATATTATTTTTCCTTGGGCTGAAAGAAAAGATATATATTAATTTTACCTGTGGAACCAGTAGCTCTTGTTTGTTACGTTGTTCTGGTTTTATTATTCGTTTACTAGAAGTTTCTTCAATTCTGATCCCAAGAAGTAGTGTCCAGTTGGTGTCTGTAGGAAATTAGTAAACAAAACCCAACGTTATTGTTTTTGTTGGCTAATCAAATAAGGTAATATTTGCTTATTGGGGCCTTAACTGACAGTAATCTCTTGCAGCTAATGGAACAGGAACAACAAAATCAAGGGCTTGATCACCACGTTATCGACATGCCAGGTGACGTTGTCGTCTCAGGTTCAAGGGTTTCTTCACAAGGATCGGATGCTAATCAAAGGAATACAGGAAGGGTTGTAGAGGATGATAGGTCACCTCTGGTTCTATCTCCTTTTTCTTATAAATATGGGAATGGGGTAGTTGCAAAAACCCTCGATCAGCTATTGGTTTTCATTGTATCAACACATAGAACGGCTATGGTTATAGCATCTGCGATTGTCCTGCATGATTACGAGAGGCATAATTTCCCTTCAGGTGAAGTGTATACCTGGGTTTTGTGTTATCAGGCAATATATGCATTGAGCCTTATCTGCATTGCCCTCTGTCTATTATTTCCAGCTCGAGGCAGGTAATTAAGCAAATTTAGTGACCACAATTTGTGTTCTTTCTTGCACTTGCTACGTTGCTTCTAAAGTCTAACCAAAGAGTTGTCTTCGTAACTTTTTTTTTTTCCCTTGTATTAGTTGTTTTAGTAATTAAGTTGATCGTGTGTGAAATTTGGGTCACATACAATATTTCTTAGTAAGTTCAATTTTTTTTTTCCCTTATGAAACAGTATATGTTTGACATCTTCTAGTATGTTTGATAATGCTCTGGCAACTTGTTATGAGAGTTGATTTAGGATGTTGATTGTGGTTCAACAGAAAGCAATGCTGTTTGTCTTGATCTTTCGTTAAGTCTTCCCAGAGTGATAAAGAAGAGGGAGCATTAATTAGCAGGATATGTTAGTACTTGTAGTTAGTTTAGTATTTGTCTGAGCCACTGCTGTTTCTTGGCCTACTGGTGGGAGACATTGGCAGTAAACTGTACATCTTATATTGTACATTGATATTGCAGACTACTGGTGCCATTCTTGAGCTTGGAGCTGTCCTTATTCGTACTGTATGTGGCTGGTATCGTCTGGAGTGCAAAACCAGCTTATTCCAAAAGCATGGACAGGTATTTCCTGAAGCCGTAGTTCGTTTATGAATTTTTTATGTGTCCTCAACAAAAATCATTCATGGTGTTTGGGTGTTTTTGTAGGTTGTCCGTGGCATATCTGGTTTTTGGCTGCATCAAGTATCTTGCAATAACAACTGTAACGCTCTGTGATATTGAAATAAGAAAAAGAGACCGAGGTGGGATTGTGACAGCTGCAGGGAGTAAAATAAAGCGTGCAAACTTGCAAGAAGATGAAGTAAGTCCAGAAATTCTAAATTTGTAGATTCTACCCTCCATTGATTTGGATATATATGTAGCAAAGTAGCATAAAGTTAATATTGGATCTAAACAATACTCAATTAGTTATTTTTCTTTTTCGCTTTGAGGTTTGAAGTTGGATATTTTAGTGTAATGATCCTCCTTTCAACATGGCACAGGAATGTTGTATTTGCTTGGAAAGTTATGAAGAAAATGAGGAGCTGAAAGAGCTGCACTGTTCCCATTCCTTCCATCCTGCTTGTGTGGATAAATGGCTCAAGATCAGGCCATACTGCCCAGTCTGCAAGTCCATGGTGCCCCTATCTGCTACTGGTTCAAGAGCAAACATTCAAATCACATTATGAACATTGAAAATCTCTTTAGGGCATGCTAACAAGCCGGGTTTGTTTCTGCCAGAATGGAAGCGAGCTTTAGTTAAACTCTATTGTTAACTAATATTTTTTTGGTTTTGAACATCAGTAACTTCTTGTTAAATGTTTAGTGACTTTTTTCTTTTTCAGGATTCTGCAGTTCTCTTTGAAATTATTCCAGTATATTATGAACAGAATCGTATGACGTATAGGAAACAAAATCTAATTTTCCTTCAGTGTATTGCTCCATCATAAACTAGTAATAGGCTGAAATCGATGGATTTAAAGAGTACTTGGAGAGCTACAAGTACTTGTCCTCATCATTGAACTTGTCTTGTGCGACAACACATATGCAATTAGAGAGGCCATTTCTAGTGGAGACTCTGCAGCAAGTTGGGCCAATAATATCCTAACCTGGGCCAGTAAAGAAAGAAACGACCCAAGCCCCTTGTCTGTGAAATACGAGGCGGGCCATTCTGGATCAATTATCAAACTATGGTTTGCCAAAGCCCAACCTATTAATGTTTTATTTTACATTACTTCTGTTAATTTGCATTCTGTTTAACAAAATGGAGAGCTAAAAGATAGAACACACAATATTTTGGATGTGTTAGTTAGAGCGACAATTCTTCGTCAACATGCTATAGTCTTTCTTTATTATTATTATTTTTTTAAGGAAAGGAAAACACGCCTGGATGAGCAAACTGCAATGCTACTTTCTTGCTAATAGTCATATCCCAATACAAGGCAGAGCTACTGCATGTCATTATTTTTTCTATTATTACGAAAATTAGAAGGGAACTAGCTAATGATTAGCAGGATCAGAACACAAGATTGTTCCCTATGTCTCTTCTAGCAAACTTAGACAACCACAAAAGGCTACTAATAATTATTAGCATGAATCTCACATGCAGAGCATCAAAGCAGCAAGTGCTGCCCCTATCATCCCTGCACCACCAAACAACTTGGTCTTGGCTCCGTCATTGCTGCTTGTAGTTGTCTTTGTATCAGATTTTGCACTAGAATCAGGAGCCGAAGTAGTTGATGAGGATGACCCAGATGAGGTGGACGGAGAAGCACTTGAGGGGGAATCTGTTGTTGAAGTAGTGGTGGTAGCAGAAGAATCTGAACCTGCACCTGCGTCTTTAAAGATCTTTGCATCCGGAGAGTCTGGTGACAGGTTCAGCAGAGCTGCAAACATTGTTCAAACAGAAGCTACTTGTTAGAAAGATCACCATGCATGTGCATGCACAATAATAATACAAGAGCACTTAAAAAAGTTACTGCTGATAATGTATAAAATTAATAATATGGTGGGTTTTTCTATCTGAGGATACTTACAGGGGCAATTGGAGACACTGGCGTCAATGTTGCAAGCGGAAGGCATTTGAAGTGCAAGGGTGGTGTTAATAGGGAGGCCCATAGAGGGGTCAGTGCTCTCTTTAATGAGAACACACAAGCATTTAGGCTTGTTGGCCTTCAGTTTCTGTGTGTCTTGGCAGCACTCTGGCGTTGGCTTCTTGGCAGTGCCGCTCACGAAAGGAATGCAAGAAGCAAGGCTTGTGAGCTGGTCTGCACATTCCGTCTCATCATCCTGCAATGTTGCCATTGATGTCATGGCCAGTGACACCACTACTATACAGAACACTGTCATCTTTATGTCTCCGCCCATCTTTTTTTTCTTCTTCTCTCTTCTTTATTTGACTAGTGTTTCTGATTATACTAAGCTCTTGGGGTGGTCACTAGCTAGCTCTTTTCCCCTCTCTCTTTTTGCTCTTTCTTCTGTCACCGGTGGACTTCACCAGAATGCTAGCTAGCTATATATACTGTGTTGGTGAAGCCATGCATTTATGGCTAGCCCTTATCTTTGGCTTAAATGCAAACCGAATCTTTCACCAGTGGACTTATCCTGGTTTATTGCTACTTGCTAGCATTTGCACCCTCTAACTTCCAAAACAAGGACTACTATAGATACCTTGAATGTATCGGTTTCTAGCCCAAGTACTGCAAATTAACCGCATCTCCGTCTAATTCAAAGTTAAGGTAATTGGCCGGGGGACACCCGAACCAAAGGAAATATATGGCAAAAAATGGCATAGTACATGGGGTCATCTGAGCTAATTGAGAACTCATTAGTGGGTAACATCGACAACGAAGATGAATTACTTAATACTAATTAAATCTCTTATATTGTTGGGACATAATGGTATGTACGATCGACTATAGTTGCATGTTTCGCAAGACACTAGATTCACTCGTCATACCAGACATGCACATATCAAACTGTTAGTTACTACGGCTGACCAAATCAGGCAATTACTCGTTAGGCCTTATGTTTGCATTTGACAAAGAAACTGACATCTTCTTGTCAAATAATCGTGTCAGTATTGTATCAGGAAAGAAAATTTTGGACAAGGGATTGATTAAAATCTTTTATTTTGGATGAAACCAGTGACTTTATAGGAAAAAGAAAATTCATGTACAGATTTCCAGTGAAGTGTTTGATAAACAGTATAGGGAATCAATGAGTATACTTATGAAATCTAAAACAAGATCCGTTACTTAATAGTATAACTAAATAGAATAACTAGCTACAGCTCGCATTACTTATTAATTAATCTCTCTGTCCCTTAATATAAGATTTTTTAGCTTTTGTATTTTGTTTCAAAATATAAGAATGTTTTAGAGTTTTGAGAAGAATTAAATAATTTTTATCATGTTAACCTTTATTTAATTAACCAAAACAAGTTAGTATTCCAACCTTGGTATATGTAAACGTTAGGGTAAATTAATAATTATAATATTAAAATTTAATGAGATTAGACCTATTTAATGATTTTCTTAATGATTGTGCAAAAACCTTAAAAATCTTATATTGAAGGACAGAGGGACTACTACACTGCAACGCTTTGGGGACAGAGATTAGAAGAAATGGACCTTACATCTTCTCTCAGACGACAGAGGACGATATAGCTAGCCGAACATTCAATGCAGCGCCAAGGGGTAAATGCTTCACTCAGTAGTAAATGCCTTGAAAAATGTAATACCACATTCCCGAGGCCAGTAAATGATCAAATGTGACCAAATGTAACCCAGTTCCGAATCTAACAGGGATTATTTGAAAATCACTTAATAAGCTCGCCAGACCGCGATGGGGTAGGTTTACCGGCATGGGTATCATCAGTCACCGTCGTCTTCGTCTTCGTACCACAGGTAGAAGACTCATCAGCAACAAACACCCTTAAAAAGTTAAAGAGTTGAAACATATTGGATCTAGCTGAAACACTGACAACTTGCGGGAGCAGAGATCAAAGTGTTTTTGTTCTGTAGTATCATCATTTTGAAAGTTAAACAAGTTTCAGAACGAACAACTATACGTGAAGAAATAGCTAAATGTTTTGAGTTTTAACAAATTTCAACGAAAGAATAAACAAGTTTAGCTTTTCAAATGCTACTAGAACGAAGAATTAGTCCTAAATTTTCCGAACCTGCAATAATATATTACGTATTTCATAATGGCAGTTGAGACAAAATATAATGAAAAGTTAACCATGCAGGTAGAAAAGCACGATAAGGGTTCGAAGTACCAAGAAATAATGCCAAGTGACTGAAAGGAAATCCATATCGTCATGCTCACTATTAGACACAATTTTCCAGTGCCGGATGAAGTTCACCAGCATGAACTTCCAGATGTTTCTTCTCAACCATTGTTGCCCTCCACATTGTTATAATTTTTTTTCTTATTCTTTTTAAGGTTTTATGCAATTTTTCAGTTTTTAACAGGAAAGGGGGTTCTAAAAATATAATCCCTCGAGGGAGCGCATTACTGTAGAAAACATCAGCAAGAAATCTCGTAATGTTCTACAAAATATCATGATCCAATCACATGAAAAAGTATCACCTCAACCATATTTTTAGCAAGGCAATCAGCCAAATAGATATACAAAGATTAACTTAGTATTTCTTTTCTTTACAGGAGGAAGAAGGCCCCACAAAATTTCCTGAAAACTGTCAATGCTGCCTCGAGTGTCGGATCTTTGGTGTATATGACTGTATCAATCAACACAGGGATGAAGGAAAGAAAAATAAGAATGCAAGCAAACCTGTACAGTGAGCTATACAAAAGGGTATAATGCTATTGTAAACTACTCGTAAATAACGCCATTCAAACTATGAAAAATTGTCTTGATTTCCATTCGTGTCAGTTGTAGTATACGCTGGTGGTCTTGCTTGACCAGACGGCGGGGGAGCCGTAAGGGCATAAGTCAGTCTAGATGAAGAATTTTCAATTAGACCTGCAACTCCCGCAGCGGAAGATTGGGCACTTGAAGGAAGGAACAGATCATGCTTCTGGTCTTTATAAGCGCTCCAGACCTGCCAAATGGGTGGAATGACCATCAATTCTCGATTCTTTGTGCCACAAATTTGATTACATAAAATGAAACAACTACATCTAGTGTTGCAAAAGTTATTCATCCAGTAGCCAGAGTCAACATTCTGAAAAACACAAACACACAGAATAGTGGCAGAATATGATCTAGATCCTGCAGCGTGTATCACACTTGCAGCCTCACATTAACAGACCTTTACTCCAAATTATTTAAGAAACTTCAGATGAGTATTGAACTGCATTTTTGCATCTACGAGACTTCCAAGCTATCCACAAGCAAGCAAAGAGCATGTGAAAGTTAACAGTTGAAGGGCAAAGAAAGTGTGTCAATACTTACATCAGAGGAATTTAATATCTCACGCACTTTATTGCAGTGTGCTCCTTCAGTCGCAAATGCATGCAAAACCTGAATGACAGCCACAATATCATACTAATTTAGAACTCAACAAGGAAGGTGAAGAGAAACGAAATGTTCCACTGCTTGGCTGCCACAAAGTGGCCCCAGTATATAGTTCTTTTATATATGTTGTTGGGGTGATGCTCTATACAAACATTTGAAATAAAGCTAAATGGCACATTTCAGGGACACCGAAAAAATAAATCCAATCCTCATAAGTTGCTTTAAAATGTAAAAACAGTCTGCTGTGAAGAAGACAGAATCTTTTGGCAAGATAACAGACATTCAATTTTTAAATGTCATATTTCAATGGTAATAAAGGGAGCTTGCGATCTCAAGCAGCACAAAGCCAATTAAAGCCAAGGAAAGTTAAAATCTTCAAACAATATTGAGAAGTTTCTCATGCAAATTTTATATATCAGGATGAACTGAAGCCAAGGAGTATGCACGCCAGCAATTAGTGATGCAAGGGAACTTTTGTTCTCAAAATAAGGATGAAAACAAAATGGGACTTAAACTTTCTTTAGACACCAAATTAAAAGAACTGAAGTGTGCAGAGATTTGCAATGGCCAAGAAGAACCCAGAAGCAAGTTTAAGAATTCAGAATAAATTGCCAGGGAACACAAAGAAGTAAAACTGTGCCCCAGAAGAACATCAATCAAAGCCATAAGCTATACAGGAAAAAGGATAAATTATGGCTGCATTACTAACCTCAATAGCCAGCACTCTTCCAATAGATGCTTCAGATTCATTCCATTTCATCTGAGAGCACAATCCATTCCTACCTCCTGCCCTCCAGTCAAGAAGGCCAAGAAGTACTTCGACAAGGCCAACCCTAAATTATCAAAACAATGTTTTCAAAACATGAAATCACAAGTCTAACAACCACTTTTCACATCTGACATCTTAAAGTGAAGCTCTCAATGACATCAAACATATGAGAATCTTGAGAGACAAAAACGAGATATTTTTCACCTAATAAGTTACACCACAGATATTGAAGTCTTTAATTTAAAGAACTTCAGTAATGGTTCTACATATTCCTAAAGCTCCAGATGATATGATCTTTGGCATACTTTATGTTAAATTTTGACCCTTAACGTATTTTAGGATGTCTAGCAGAATCTTTCATTTCCCATTAAAAATTAACAATCATGTGACACTGTTTGCAGTCCAGAACGAGTGAGCATGTATCAATTTTCAGATTCATGTGTTTCCTTGTTTCATAAGAGCAGTATTAGTGGTTACTAAATTTTGTGTTGAAAAACAAGGGCGGGCCTTCAGCTAGTATCAATACGTGGTTGCTTATTTTACAACAAATTTTGTAAATTTCAACTGATTTTAAAACATCTACCAGTCTTAAGTCTTTGGTACTTACTTCCAGCTTCAATCTTCTTTGATTTGGTCTATTTTTCTGTGCTGGTTAATAAAAAAAAATTCTCCCTACTCTATATGGTGATGGAAGGCCAAAAACACAAACAGACATTTCAAATGAATTCACATGTGCAAGGCACATAGAATACCCAAATCAAAACATGAAGCAACCTTACTCATATGTAAGAAACTAGTGCATCTAGACAGGGTAGAAGGAAAAAGAAGGGAAAGCCCTTACTTAAGCCCTTGTGCAACGAGTGCATCCCGCGCACGATTTCCAGCAACCACAACACGCTTCAGAGTTTCAAGAGCTAATATGCTTCCACCTTGCCATCCTATAGCTTTCATTAGAAGTGGAACAACCTGAAAAAGATAAAACCATCAGCATAAGTCAGCCGGCGAATGCAAACTAAAACTCGATCATTTCAGCAACACAAGCACAAACAAATAAGTCATCTCTTTTTCCCTCCCCTCAATAACATACATTTGGAGCTCATCTCAATATATACGTACAACTGCAACTTTTCCCCTAATCCCAATACGACTGTGAACGATTTTCTTGCTGGAGCCACAAAATTCATGTGCATTGGATAAGTAACATTAAGGAGAAGATAACAATGCAAAGCACACCTGAGGGCTCCCTACACTGGTTGCTGCCATAGCTTCAGCACATATTGTACTTGCAGCAAGTTGATGGAGAACACGTAAACAACTCAGGCGAACTTCTTCTTGAGGAGTAGGTGAAGGTGGCATTGATCCATCATCAGACTCACCATTGTGACCATTGTTCACTTCCTCCAATGCCATTGCTTCTCGCCTCCCCTCATATGCTACAGCAGCCACAAGTTTAGGCACATATCCAAGATATCCAACATGATCCGCAAGCGCAGGGTGCACTCTTAATAATGCAACCAAAGCATTAGATAGAAGCTTTGGACGTTGAATATCAACAGACTGATTATCATAATGAGTGGCAGCAATGGAAGTTAAGTACTGATCCAGTAGCCCTTCCAAGAATCTCTTTGGATTTCTAAGAGGAAATTTGGGATCCTTTAAAAACAATCTGACATAGATTCCACCAACCTGCATGATCAGGAAATCATGAGCCGCAACCAGAATGTGAAAGTAGACCGGAAGAGCATGCAATTACCAGCTAGATTAGCTTGAGGGTCAATACCTGCCCCCTTCCACAACAATACTAGGGTCTTATTCTCCTTGCATACCAGAAGGAAAATAATTAAAAAAAGAATATGCATATACCTGTGGCTCATCTTTCATTTCCTGCTGCCCAGAGTTCTGCTCGGGCACATCCCAATCAACAATACGACCCTTCATCTGATCACGGTATACATCTGATGCCAAAGTTGCAATTTGAGCAGACAGAGACGCAGCCATTGCTGGTGTCCATACAAGCTCTGGTGTCTCTGTTGTCTGTTCAAGAGCAGATACAACAGCTTCCCCGGGGCCATCCTTAATAACTGATACCAAACCATCTGGAAGAAACCTTGCCAATGTTATGGCAACTCTAGGCCCATGCATTGGCTGACCAAGAAGCTTCCCCAGTAAGGAGGCTGCTGCTGCTCGCTGTTGCAATGGAATATCCTCTGCACATAAATAAGTATAATCAGTAAGATGTCTTTTCTTCAAAAGAAAAATAAGCAAACAAATTAGAGTAAAGGAGAATAATTACTCTGTAAAGGTAAGAGGAGCTCAAGAATATACAGCACTCCTCCATTTTTGGCAACTGTCCAAGCAAGTTCGGGAGTGCTAGCTAATGCATAAAGAACATGAAGAGCCCCTTCTCGACAACTTGAAGAAGAGTGAAGCATTTGCAGTAAAAGCACCAGGCTAGACCCGTCTGCAACCATTGCCTCCAGGCAAGGTGCATATGTGGTCAAGAGAGACAGAACAGTCAAACAAAGTTCAGGAATTTTGCTTTCTGGTGCAACATGCACAGAAAAACATCCAAAAAGAGGCAATAACTTCTCCTTGGAAGAAAATATGGATGCCAAATTTGGATTTTTTGTCAGTACATTCTGTCAAAACAAAACAAGGGCGTCAGATATAAATGAAATTGTAAGAACTTAATAGCAACAGCAAGTGAAGTACCTTTAGTGAAGTCAATCCAAATTGTAGTTTTTTAACAAGTTCCAGTCCTGCCTCAACGGTTGATTTTCCTCCAGAAACTGTTGCAGACTCATCAGGCATATGTTCTCCATTTGCTGACGCTGCATCAGCAGTTTCAAGTTCTGGTGTCGAGCTACTAGGATAATCTACATTCTGAACATTAAGACCTGTAGAGAATTGATCGTGCACGAGAAATGATATGAAATCAATCAAAGCATTGCAGAATGCTTCCGGTGCACTGAGCTCAAAGTCTGGTTGATCATTGTAGACCCTCAAGTAAACATTTCCAACAAAGAGTTCTTTTGCTAGTGCCTCGTATAAAAAGGCATGTGATTCCTTTAAGTCATATGAGCCATCAGGGCCAACGCTAGAACGTTGCTTATCCACAAATTTTAGTAGCTCAGCTCGGGTTGAAGAGTTCCAGATAATCTGCAAGGGTACAGATCATGCCATAAGGGAGGCCTGATTTAAGCCAATAATTTTACTATTCATCATAGCATATACAGAAGCACTTGCTCTGAAAGGATACACAAACAACCAGCTGGATGAAATTGGACAAGAGAGCCACAGAACAAAAAAACCCTTAAAAAGTCAAATATAACTTTTCTCATCCCACAGCAACACAATCTAATGAACCCTAACAAGATTTTCTCCGAAAAATTAAGGACCCATTAAATAAAAACTTTCTTTCCCAAAAGATAAATAGAAAGCCAACCATAACATAAATTCAAAGAACTCAAGACATTCTCTAGAAAGTGTGGTAGTAATACCTCAGGTGACTCCAAGTTCGTGTTTAGTTTGGTAAGTAAGTCCTTCGGCAATTGATCTTTCAACATGCTTGCAAGTTTAGGAGTGAGCAACGCTCTAAGCGCATCAGCCGCAGACGGATTATAAGGTGTTGACATTTCATCACTGCATAAACCACTAAGCCTTGACAAAGCTTGAGATGCTCGAACAGCATGCATATTTTTGGCAATTTGAACACTAGAGCCCACACCATGTGACTCCACCTTGTCGGATTCTTCAGCAGTTGAGTCATACTGAAGCAACAATGGCAATAGATACCTAGGAGATGCAAAAGAGTTAATGTAGTTCAAGATTCCAACAAAAGCATGATTGCTTATAAGCAAGCTCATCAACATCCGTATTCTTTCAGCCCTACTGCACCAGTCCACAGAAAGATTAAGTCTAAAATGCAGCATGGCAACCAGTTGCCTTGAAGTTTTCTGTGAATGAATGGCTTGTCTATTCTATCACTTAGTAGTTTGCATAGCAACTAAAGCAGCTTATCCACTTATTGTTTTAAGATGAAAGATAATTAATTGATGTCAAGTATGAGAATCAGAGAAAATTAAGAGAAACAAGTATTGCAAAAGTGGGAAAACCACAACTTAGTCACAAAATTGCAGACATGGATATGTGATTTCGCTTTGTTATAGGAGGGACAAACAAAGACTCCATGCTTCTAATCATTGTATACGATAAGGAAAACCAAAAGATGATTTGGACCAAAAGTAAAACTAGTGTGTCAAAATGAAAGGGTTCATCCCAAAGCACCATTCCGTAACTCTAAGGGAGCAACAGGGATGCATGGATACAATGAAAGAAGCCAGACACATTACAGGCAGAAAAAAGACAGGAAAACATGAATAGAACGTAAATAAATTAAATAGAGGATAAGCTAGCGATATGTGGAATAGAATATGGGCATGATGGATGAATGAATGAATGAAACCATACAGCAGATCCACAATGAGTAGACAAACAAATATACTATCAATCCACAATGAGATAACAGAGCAAAAGCAACTTACCAAAGCACGCCAGCCTTTAATAGTGTGTCCTGTAATTCAGTGGATACTGAAATGCGAGCAACGGTCTGTAGGGCGGCATCAACAGCTTCAGGTACAAGCTCAAGTTCAATGCAGTGAACAATATCTTCAACTAATCCCGAAAGTTCAAGAATCTCAGTTCTGGCACTTTCAAATTGACTCAATACTGCAAAGGTTCTCATTACGTTTGTAACAATAATGGCAGATGGTTCACTTGCAGAAGTAGTAGGTTGCACTATACACATACAACGGGAGAGAAGAGTAGCAAGAAGTTGCACTCCACCATCCCTCACAAGCTCTTCCCCGTTTAATGAAGAAGAAGCACACCTGGGCATCCAAATCAGCAGGAAAGTAAAGCTTGTCAGGTCTCTAAAGGAGTTTGTAACTGAAATTGTAGAAGGGGGGAAAAAAAGAGGGACTTTAGCAATGTATTTACGTTAACCAAGTCAACTCAGATGCTGCCACAAGCAGAGGTGCTCTGTCAGAAGACAAGAAATTGCTATCATCCTTGTCCACGGTAATAGCATTTAGCAACATTGGGTAACCAGCATACTTGAAAGGTTCTAATACATCTCCATAACGTCTATATAAGATGCATTGTCCTTTCAATAAAAGCAATAATCTCCAGGGTTGAGGACCTTGTAAGCCTTGCATAGTGGCCTACACATAATAAAACAATGCAATCAGCAACCGCAAAAGTGAAAGCGAAGCACCGGAATAAAACACTGCGGTGTGCAGTGTACATGAATGTCGTAAAATTTTCCACAGCTGTTTCTGACTAGAAAGTTAAATTGGGAGCAAGACAGGTTAAGATATGAAACATGCATATCCAAATTTTGAAGTTCACTGGGACATCTAGTGTAATGCAGATATAGCATGGCATGAAGGGGAGAGCTTACAGAAATTTTCTGTAGTAAGTTTAGCAAAAGAAATTTATGTCCATTCAGGATATTAAAAGAAAGGCCTTAGATCCTGAACACAGGCATGTACAAGAAAAGCAAAGATAGATTGAAAGAAACCGTCAGAAATCTCGTGTGGAGGTGCTGCTCATAGCAACCACTCTATAGTTGGTGCTGCATTTGCACAAGGAGATTCATCATTCTTGATACAAAAAGAGTAGTAATAAGGAAAGAAAGAAATTTCAAACTGCACCCATCACAAAATTCAAGGAGTTAAAACTCAAAATAGTAATATTACAAGAAACCGAATCTTCAATTCCTCCCCAGAGAATGAAAGAATTAGCCCATTCGGATAACCCTAACATTTTAGATTAAAAGTGGCCAACAACCACATGTCAACACTTGCATATTTTTATACTGCAAGGTAATATCATGTTCGGAAACCGTTAGGATTACCTGAAGCCGCTCATAGGCTTTCTGCACAGCAAGAAACTTCTCTCTTCCCTCTGGATTTTTGTCAGGATGGTATTTCATGGCCAGTTTCCTGTATTGTCGCTTGAGCTTTTCTTCATCCATGTTCTCAATCTTCTTTGATATGCTAGTTATCTCCTCAGAAGTCTGGATAGAATTTCTTTGGGCATCACCACTGGTGAAATCTTCCAGTGATATCTCCAATATCCTGCAAGCTTCCTCTTCAGAAAGATCCATAGGTTTTCGTGTCAACTCTTCACGCCACATTACCAGTAGCGATTGCAGAAACTCAACATGCTCAACTATTGGCCAATTTGGAAAGTGAATTTCATCACACAAGTTCCGAAGGTAATATCGGTGACACCACATTTCATCCTTTAGCTCAGGATATGTCACTGGTGGAATGGGAGCATAATCATACAAAGAATGACAATGCTGGGACAATTTCTGGGGAAAATCACCAAGATGCTGTAAAACCTGACAAGGATAAAGAGGAGAGAGTAAATGCCAATTCATTCCAGAACCAAAGAAGGTATACTTGAAGACCTTAGCATCATATGGTAAAGAAATAAACATAAACTGGCTTGCAAGCATTTTAGAATTGAAGTACCTGACGAATCAGATTTTCCGCTCGCATTTTGTGAGTCCAAATAATCTCAGGGGTATCAGAATCTGAAACCATAGCTGCCGCAAATGCGGCAGGTCCACTCCGTTCTAACACATAAAGTAACGATTCAGGGAGGAGCCCACCCAACACGCTGCGTTTTGCAAGAGGCAATGAAGAGGAAACTGCAGCTTCTTCACCACCATGGAATGCTTGATGGACATGGGTAACAGAAAAGAGTTCTGCAATGGTAAGCAGATTGGATCCAGGGTATGCCAGAGCAAAATAAAATGTTCCTGTGCTGTAAAGGCGAATCATGGCCTTCGGATTTCTAGTAACCACAGCTTTTAGCAATGCTGCCGCAGCCTCTACAATGCTTGGCTCCCCAGAGAGAATGGCCTACGTGTTGGGAAACAAAAGTAGGTACGAAGAGTGCAATACCATTATGCAATAGTTAGGTGAAAAGGAAACAAAAATATAACATCAAAGAACATAAAAATGGAAAAGAAATCAGCATCCCACCCAGCACCATTTATTCAATCCTTCAATTAAGCTGCATTTCTTATGAGTTAACAATTCATGACAAAAGGGAAAATTGGCAGCAAACATCAAACTTTTGGTGTTGATGAGATACATGCATCTCTCAGAAATGTTGCTAAGTCAAATCAATCAATCAATAAGAGATTAACAGTCGTCAACTCAGAAAAGGAGAGAAACTTGTAGATGCATGTCTAAAGAGATTAAGAGACTAAAATAAAATAAAAATACCTGAGCAATATGAGGAAGGCAACGCGGACTAGACAGGATGCGCTTTACCCTTGGCGTTGGGGTTACTATCTCCCCAGCATCATCTAAATCCGAGTGTGCAGACACCATGCTATGTAATATCGATAATGCCGCATCCCCAACCTACAGAGAAAGGAACAACACATCAGGAAACCCTATCAAAAGAGATGAAAGCCTATAGACACAATTGAAGCAGAATGAAGATCAAGCAAATCACATAAAACAAATCAAAGCCAATTCACAAGTAAAATTAAAGTAAGCAAACCTGCATCAGAACGAATGAATACAAAATTGGACATGCATATATACAAGACAATCATGTCGCTAAAAAGAGCATCAGTCAAACCATGGAAAAATGATAGACATACTAAAAATGATACAAACACTATATGGAAGTTGTTAAGTGGAGGAAAGTGTTGGTGATGTCATGTTGGTCCCAGTCCAATGAGCATGAGATGTTTGTATGATCTGTTTGTATGTATATGAGTCAACCAAGCCCAGCCTAAGAAAATGTTCTAATACCTACAACTTATAGAGCCTCAAGAAGCGTTTAATAACAATAACCACGCCCAGCCTAAAAAATTATGTTCTAAAACCTACTACCTAGAGAGCCTCCAGAAGCTTTTAAAAAATTATAGTAACACTATAATCGGTTGTCAAAACTTTTAGCAAGAATTCATCAAATCAAAAGTAAACAAGACCACCAACTGCATGTGCATTCAAGCCCCATATAGATATGTTATTCATCACAAAAGCAGTAGAATAAGCCCTAGCATGATGCCCATAAGCCTATAAGTCACATGAACCTGAGGAGATGTAAGGACAGGAACACGGGCAGCTAATGCCCAACGAAGTTCCCGTATGTCGCGCAATCTTTTCCCCTCCAACATCCCAGACGCCCAGCATTTTGTAGTCCAATTGATAGCTTTCTTAGACCAGAACCGTCTGATAGCATCCTTCTCAACAGGTCCAACCTCTGCACCATTGTCATCGACAAACATCCATTCTTTCAGAGGCTCCATAAATGCAGTAGCAGCTAATAAATTAGACTGTAAAGGGATAGCAGTTCTCTCTGACGCTTCATGGACCATTGTCAGCAGATCAACAGCCAAGACACACCCTCCAACTAAAACACATGCTTCCACATTAGATAAAACCTTCATTAGGACCTGTACATCCAAGCCCAGAGAATATTTCTTCAATATCAGAAGTGTTATGCAAATATAAATAGCCATTTCCATAATAGCATCATGACTAAGAAAACGAAGTTCAGTTAAAGCCTCTCAATTATCTAACGAATTAGACAATCTTGGATTGGCCACAAAATTTTCATCTAATTAACGATGAGAACACTTTCACTATGTATAAGAACCAGAGTTTTCTAACTTGCATACATGCATCCGCACATACACAGAGAACATAAAGTGGTAACCAGCAATAACTTAAGTGGAGCAAATAAGAAGCAAAAACACGAAATTACTGATGTACCTTCAAAAGGAGGAGAAGTCGGTGCCTCAGAGCTCTGTCATTTGTCCTATCCAAAAGAACTGTAATATGTGCAGTGCCTTCAAAGGGACCTATTGTGCTGTAATGCTGTTCATAGACAATGGCCATTGCCCTTGCACAAAGTTCTCTAACTGAAGATCCTCCCCCTCCTCCAAAACCATCTAATCGTCCCATATCACACCAATCATCAGACGCACCCAGTTCATCAGGAACAGCACCATCTACCGTAAGCCCAATGTCTGCATCACATAAGAACCGATGATACAGTGCCCTAAAGAAAGCTACCGGGTCTCGCAAAGGAAAATCTTGTGCCCTGCCACTGCTTCCACTATCAAGCAGCAACCTTAGGTAATATTGACCAACACAAACTTCTTTGGACAAGCTGGGATAACGCACAGAGAATTCAGAATAGTTCCAAGAGATCTGTGGAGGATTATCTTGCCCAGACTCCACTGTAGCACCTGATGGAACAATGTCTTCAGTGCGCTCCTTCTCAACATCCAGTTTATGAACTTCAGCCTGCAATGCTTCTCTCAACTCTTGCCTAGTGCGCTCATTCCAGATTAAATCTGCACGATTATGATCAAGGCTAAAGGCTTTCCAAAATTGATGCCAATTACAAAGTAGCCGACCACAACCCACAGGTGTGTTCTCCACAACAACCTGAGCGGGAGCTGGAAGGCCAGTGTTCTGTGGATTAGCCACTTGTGCAACAGAGTCAACTGTATTTGAAGCATTAGCCTCTGGCACCTCATGTGCATTAGACATCAGTGTATCAGCAGAAAAAGCTGCAGGTGGATGGTCATATTTTGGAGTCCCAGGATAAGGAACCTCACTGGTCAAATCAGAAGGATGTGCAACAGATGATTGTCCAAAATTGGAGTCTGCCGGAGATTTTTGATGGCTATCTATTCCTCTAAAAGCGGCAGGATTGATCTGCCTTCCAGGATCACCAACTTCATAATTATTAACAGGTGGCAAGGAATTATCTTGAGATGCAATTCCTCTTCCCATACGATCTTTTCTCTGCTGAAGCAAACGTCGCTGCCTTCTACTCATTAATGATCCTTCTTGATTTTCATCTTCGGGTTGAACTCCGTCAGAACGTGTGTGTAAATAAGCAACAAGCCCAGGAGGCAGAACTCTAGACAGTAGATCCAGAGCTGGTTGATAGGAATCTGCCCAAAGAGCCACAAGTTGTCTACTAACCTCGCGTCGCTCTCCAGGAGGAAGGAAAAAGGCATGCAATAAATGCCTTGGCAGAGCACCATCACGCAAAGCAGCATCACGCATAGACTCTGCTGCAATTGCATCTTCTTCTGCAATTGTACGCATGATTACGGCAACTATTTCCCTTATACTTTCAGCAGGATGTCCAAACAATGCAAACAAACGACGTCGCAAACCAGCTACTTGTCGCAACAATTCAACAAAAACTGTGTTCTGCGTTGTTTCACCATGTGGCTCACATATCATGGCCTCCAGAACTTCAACAACAGCCATTGACAATAATGGTGATACAGACACAGGCTTCAACCTGTTTACAAGAATAATACTGTAACCATTATGTGAAAACAATACAGATTTTGTGTGCATTATTGTAGCATGACGTTCTCCTTTTGAATCCGTTAACAAATTAGGATCACCCGGACCACCACCAATAAGGGCAGCAACAAGCCCAGCAGCTTCGGCAGCTACACTCTCAGAACCATTTCTAAGTAAACCCATTATTCTTCCAACAGCAGCAGGAAAAGACATCACATGTGAAGCTGCAGTTCTTGAAGCCAGTAATCTCCGCAAACATGCAATGAATCCCATCACCGTCGCAGCCGCTTTGGGAGATGGAGGTGGCAAAGGGGGAGCCTCGGGAGGAAGATTTGGAGTAGCAGGAAGCATTGTGATCAAGGCCATCAAAGTTACTTCAGGTACCTCAATGCCAGCAGGAACTCCACTATATGGGATGCATGCATTGAACTCCCTTATTCTACGCCACAATTTAGCTCTTGAACCAGGAATAGAACCACCTTCAGAAACAGCATCTTTTGCAGCTGCAGCTAAGTGCTTCAAATGCATAGCAGCACTTTCCATGTCCACAATAGGGCGTTGTGATCCTAATAATAAATGGACTCTCCCACAAGGAGGATCAATACGATGACCAGGCATAGTGAGCCTTGGTAAGACGGGCACTGGACATTGAGCCTGCACAAGAAAACAGCACAGGTTAACAAAAGGCATATAAAAACAGTACCCTACAGATGACAAGAATTGCTGATAATCTCAGATGCTCATAAGATAATGATCACTTAGTTATTCCATCATATTTAATCTACTTTGACAAGTGAAAATTTTGCACAACAAACAGGGAACAGATATACCTACTTCTGTTTGCAAAACATCTCGAACTGCGGCAAGTAGACTATCCCGAGAAGTGCTGGAATAAACCTAAATTCAAGCCACAAGCAAGCATCAGAGACCACACTGAATAAGTTAAATTTCCCAAAAGCAAAGGAAAAAAACTCACATGGATCGGGCCTCCATCATTGAACTCAATGGCAAACATTTGGGGCTCTTCTGTGAATCGGACAAGTGAACTAACAGCAGATAATGGACGAACAACAACAGCCTGCACTCATCTAATGAATATTCTCAGCATTTGACAGGATTCCAGAATATAAATGACTCAAACATGGCATGCTTTATGCATTAAAAGTGAACACTGCTCCAAGTGGAAATATTTAATTATAGCTCAAGTGGTACTCTTGAAAGTCTAAAAGAGGCCAAGAGGAAATGACGTCTCAGGCCAAGTCTTGCCTTAAACAACTCAATTCTATCAAAAAGAAAAAAAAAAGTTGTGAACAGAGCTCAAATATTTAGTGGAAATCTCATAGCCAATAAACAAGTAAGACGGCGATTTTAGGCACATGCAAACAAATTATAAGTGTCATCCACCTTAATCCCAAATAATATAGCTTTTAATCAACTTACTTCATAGTTCTCCGGTCGCCTTTCAACAAGGGAACCCTTGGTTAGGATGAGTTGACGGTAAACAGCATCACCATGCTCACCAAGTCCGCCTTTAGGGCCAACTGTCAAACTCAATCCCGGAACATTTAGAGTCCCATGAGCAGCCGACCTTAACCTTGTCACAGACCAACCTCCACAAGGAGTTTCATCTGCTCCAACAGCCTCTTTTGCTACATTTCAAAAGTAAATTCTTTAAACAAAACAAACATAAAGAAGCCAAAGAAAAAAAAAAGATTTAGGAACAAATCGACCGTATGCGTTACCTCTTTGCTTAATGTATTCCGCTACACTCAAGGACTGAGAACTATCCACAGTTAGCAACACGCCAACCATGGACTTTGCAGTTTTAGTCTGTAAAAGCACATCCAATACTCCATAGTTATTCAAAGTATGTAATCATCCACATTAAGAAAATGCAGCAATCCTATCCCTAATCAGTATGTGTATAAATAACATATAAAAAAAAAACTAAACACAAGCAACAAAAGATTGGTGATTCCATCCGTACCAAATTTGCCACAATAGCAGCATTCGATGTCCCAGAAGCAGCTTGGAACGCTTTAGATTTCCTCCCATACAACGAGCAAAGAACAAAACCTCCATAATCACTACTCTTCTTCCCATAGGCATCGGAAAGAAGAATAATAGCCGGAGAGTTCATGTCTCTGAAATCCAAGCACCACCTCAGGTCCCCAGACTTCGATTCAATAAGTTCAATCCCAACGTAAGTCACTTTCAATTTCTGCAAACGGAACCAGTCGCCATCAAAATCAATATCATTTTTACACAATTCTATGCCATAACCGTATTGTAAACTAAAGTGCAACGGGTGACTGCAGTCTTTGTGTTGGAACTAATCAAGTATCTAGGCTAAAATGAGCGAGAAGAGTAAGGCTAAGAGCTCAAGGGAACTCGCATACTCCACCACACTATCAGAATCAGTGTTAAAAGGAACTACTAAAAAGAAAAAGTATCAAATACGCTGCAGTGAAATTATAGAGACAAAAGCGACTCACATAAGGGATCCACTCGCCCCTGCGACGGCGGAGGTGGAGGACGGGGAACTCCGCAACGGGGGCGAGCCGGTTCCAGCGAATCCTATGGAGCTCAGTGAGAATACTAGCTCTGTAGCGGGAGGAGAACTTGATCGCTTTGAACTTCCCTTTGCCGTCGGTGCGGAGGTTCAAATTGAACTCGACAGAATTCTCGTCGCGGCCGATGATCGGGGCGGCGCCTTCGAAATCGGAGGCAACGTCGTAAGAATTGGTAACGTTGAGGGAGTTGGGGTCGAGAGTGATGATAGAGACGGCGGAGATGCAGAGAATGCGCTTGTAACGGCCGCGCCAGGAGTGCTTGACGACGAGGTAGCGGGCGAGGTACTCGGGCTCCTCGGGGGGAGGGGCGGGGTGGGGGCTGGGGAGGGAGGTGGAAGGGGAGGAAGACGGAGGGGCGGGGGCGGGGTTGGCGGCGGAGGAGGAGGAGGAGGAAAGGGGGGAGTCCATCGGGGGGCGGTGTAGGGATTGGTGTTCTAAGAAGTAGAGAGTATGGGGGGGAGGGGCATTGTGGGAGCGGAGGAAGAAGAGGAGTCCCACGCCGTGTTGGGGGTGAGACTGGGACTGATTGGCACCCAGTTTAAGGAAAACCCCTGTGAGGTGTGGTTGGTTTCGTTTTTGGATCGAATCGGCGGGTTGATTACCGCGGATCCGAACTCGAAGGGAGAGGGAGTAGTGCGGGTGATTTGATTGGCATAGACGGATCCGGGGTGGAGGATCCGGTTTTGCTTTTGTTTTGTTGTGGGTGGAAAGGGGAAGAAGAGGACAGCTGGGAGGGATGATGATGAGAAGAGGAGAGCAGGAGTTTGTGCTTTCTAGGAAGGAGGTGGTGGGGTTGGGTGACCCGTCGTCGGTGAGTTTTGAGCTGGTTTTGTTGGAGAAGGACTGGAACTGTAAAAGTAGTAGTAGTAAAGACACTAAAAGAGTGTTTTTTAGCGTGGTGGATGCAGTTAAAATTCATTTACTTGGCTGCTTGGAATTCTGATTGTTGCAAACTTTTCTACGGGACCAAACCTGCAATCTATCTCGTGGATTGCTTCTTATAGTCTCACTTGCAATAACATTCAACATAAAGGTCATGTAATTTAAAAGCCATGTTGACTTCTACAATGGTATTACTACCACCTCATCCCGCATGAATCAGGGAGGTTTTATTTATACAGAGAAATAACAAAATTCAGTTGAATAGTTGAATAATTGTGAAAGTTATGATCTCATCCATTTGCATTTTGCTATGTTTTAATTCGTTGTCGTGGTGTTGTACAGCATTCTGCCCTATCCAAAATCACTTTTTCCTCCCGTCAAAAAAGAAATCCCTTGTCTTAATAATCACTTAATCAGAATGAACACGGATATAGAGAAAAAAATGTAACAGGAATTTGGAATATCTATATCTTCACACCAATGGTTTATTATCTTCATTTCAACCTTAAGCATTCCTTAAAATATAAAACCCGTAATTATTTTTTTTTATTTTTTATAGAACATTGTATGCCCAAATTGTAGGTGTGTGAGCCAAAAGTTATGCCATTCAAAGCGCATTGCATTGTATGTGTGGGCGATATCATGCGGGAAATATAAACATTATTACACATATATTTGCTCGCCGATGGAATTGTTTTCTTCGCGATAAATAAAAAAGAATCATTTTCTGTAGTTTCAATTTATTACACAGATTCTTGAAAGAACCCATGACGACACCAACACTGTGAAAAATAAGAACAGAATGAGCATGTAATGTGTTAAGGATCCGTGACTGTCAAGGAAATTTGTATTTTTTTTTTTTGTCGAGGAAATTTGTATTGATTACTGTGAACCTGTGGAGTACATGCATCTAATGTGTTTTTGTCCAACATCATTTCTCACAAATTAAGATATCTATCCTTTTCTTGGTCCATAGAGGCAATTGGGGGCACAAGGGTTTTATTTAGTACTGGGAATTTGATGAATGGGGACATGTACATGGTCGATCTTTTGCAGGGCAATCTGGTGGACACTCGGAAGGAGGGCACACACATCGTCTTCCAGCTTGGCTGCAGATGCATCCCGCAGGGCAATCTGGGCAAGTGGTTGCTTGAGGATTGATTAATGAAGAAGAAGGTTCACAACACACTACCCATTTTTGCACATACAATTATAAGGAGGACAAGTTTTGTCGCAGCCATGGACTTCACCGGAGGTCACACCTGCTCTAGGTGATCACACAATAAAACACCTGCAGTAAATTTTAAAAGCTCAAACTATTAATATTAGCTTATAAGGTTTATCCCCCAAGACGAAGAACCCACGAAACAATGAGTGAAGTAAAGGACTCACAATGAGTTTTCTTCATTGCTGGTTGTTGGAATTGGGCATATAATAAAACCCTTTGATGAGCCTGCCATGTGTGGTCGCATTGGCACCTTCCAAGGTTTGTGGGGTTAGTGATCGTGGGTTCAAACCTCTACAGTGTTGATTAGTTTAACATTTAAATTAGGATTCCCAGTGTAATAAAAAAAAAACCCTTTGATGCACTTGTTTCTCCTGGCAGTGAAAGACACTACCAAAGGAAGAAGATATGTTAGGGATCTGAATCCATTCATTTGAGTTTTTTTCCTTAATACACATTGCGAAAATTTGTCACATTTCTTAAATTATAGTCTTAACTTTAGGGAAAAAAAATAATAAGGGGAAAAATCTTAAGATATTTTGTTATAGATTTATTTTCATAAATATATTAAGTAGTAGGTGTACCAGCTTGGCATCATACAAAGCCAGGTGTAACCAAATTCAAGAATGATTTTATACTCTTAACATTTGTTTATGGAATGAATTTGCAGAGCATATAAACTAAACAGCACTACATCCTAATAATCAAAAGGATCCGTACGTGACAGTCAAGGAAACTTTTATTGACTAATGTAAATCTGTGGAGTACAATTAAAATGTATTTTTTGTCCAACAATCATTACACATGATCACAAAGACATCCTTAATTTCCTTGGTCCATAAAGGCCATTTTCGCATAGATTTGTTCTAGTGTTTGGAATTTGAGGAAGATGGACATAAACATCGTCCACCTTGTTGACATTCACAGTTTGGAGGGCAATCAGGTGGGCATTTGTAAGGGCACATACATCGTCCTCTTCCAGCTGTGCTGCAGATGCATCCTGGACGGCAATTTGGGCAGGGGCAATCAGGGCAAGTGGATAATTCTTGTGGCTTGATTAATGAAGAAGAAGGTCCACAAACACATTCTCCATTTTTGCAGATACAATAAGGAGGGCAAGTGCTCTTGCAGCCTTCGATTTTACTGGAGGTCACATCTGCTCTTGATAGGTCACACAGTAAAACACCTGCAGTAAATTTTAAAGCTCAAACTATTATTATTAGCTTATAAAGGTTTAACCCCAAAAACAATATGATCAGTGTAAGTAAAGACTCACAAGATACATGGAACAAAATAATTGCCAATATTTTGAAATGAGTTTTCTCCATTGCTGGTTGTTGGAACTGGGATATAATATTGTTTATCCTGTTTTTATAGCCAAGGCCACGAACGCAGTGGACAAGCAGTGGACGGAGAGATAGGTTATACCAAAGGAAGTGATATGTTATGATCTCAATCCATGTATTTGAGATTTTTTTTCTTATATAGAATTCATTTTAGAATTCGATGTATATTACTAAAATTTTTTAAATCACGTCAATTCTTAAATCATAGTCTTAAATTTAGGGAAATAAATAAAATAAATCCTGAAGAAGAATAGAAAATCTTATGAGATTTTTTAATAATTATTAATTTGGTGTACCTACTAAACATATCCATGTACTATATAGCAAGTATATCCAAATCCAATAATTTTTTCATATCTTAATGACTCCTTTCCTGAGACATCAGTTTTACCACCTCCTCCAAGTATGGAATAAAAATCTATTACTGATTACCTTTTTTGTCCCCGCTAAAATTAAGTGCTAATAATGGAAACTATCATGATTAAACCACCTTGATTTTCAATCCAAATCCTGCTAATTAATCATTGGCATCATATACATATTACACAATGGCAAAAATATGCGGGTACTAAATGACATATGTTATCTCATCCTATGAACGCGCTGAAAATTTGCCCCAAGAGCAAGATTTCTAGATCATATTTGATTTCCCAAACACAATATCAGGGAGCCAGCACTGTTTAAGTGTTAACGATGAGAAATTGGTTGTATGAAAAGAGTATCTCAATTCCCAACCATGTTAATTAATTTTCCTTGCTAATACAAGACATTATTTAAACATTATTGTTGATAGCGATTGGTAAAGTGAAAAATTGAATTAATGATCTGAGGTATCGAGTTCGAATTCCACCTTCTCTTGTGTTCACTTAGTCGGAAAACGTGTCGACCATTATTATACTACGAGACATACGCATAGTCTATTATTTTTTTTTGTCTGTACGCATAGTCTATTATAGTCTTAAACAACAACGTCCTTTGAATTTGATATACATGTCTTTAAAAGGCTTCATGGCCTCGTATAAGAAAAAAAAAAACTGCTACATGCAAAATCATCAATATTCTTATGTAATGTAATCATTCAAAGATTATTATAAATTATAAGCGGAAACACATAGAACAAGATTGAGTGCTTTGGAATGAATCAAAAGGATCCACAACTGCACTTAATGAAACTTTTGTTAATTATATGTAAAAATTTGTGGAGTACAATGTAGTATTTTTCCCCCCCTAACAACAATATTACTCATAAGGACATCCTTCCCTGCCTCCTCGGTCGATAAAAGCAATTAACTCGGGCACAGGTTTTAGTCTTGGGAATTTGTTGAAGATCCACAAAAACATTGTCCACCTTTTAGACAGAAACAGTGTGGAGGGCAATCTGGGCACAAGGATAAAGGGCAAACACATCTTCCAGTACCTAACACGCACAAGCATTTTGGAGGGCAATTCCGGCAGGGGCAATATGGGCACTTGGTTACTTGTGGATTGACTAATGAAGTTCCACAAAAACATTTGCCACTTCTGCAGACACAATAAGGAGGACAAGTGCTGTCGCAGCCATGGATTTCATTGATGGAGGAGGTCACATTTGCTCTTGATATGCCAAACAGTAAAATACCTGTAAAGCTCAAGTAATTATTTGCTTAACTTAAAACAAAAAGAAGAAGAAGCAATATAGGAGTGATTGAAGTGAAGAATGAAGACTCATAAGATACCTTGGAACAAAACAATAGTAGCAAAGATTTTGAGATGAATTTTCTCCATTGCTGGTTGCTAGAACTACCGGGTGATAATTGTTATTTAATGCACCCTTTTTGCCTGTAGTTTATAGTGAAGGTCACGTACACAGTGGATCGAGAGATAATATACAATGCATATGGAAGGTGATATGTTGTGATTTGAATCTCTAAAATTATTGGGTATACGCGGTGTGTTGTACTATGTAGATACGCGTGATCAGTCCAATCCGTAATTATTAGTATTTGATAAAGTAAATTTATAAAAAAAAATCTCTTAAGATTTCCTCTTCCCTTTTTAGGTTTATCTATTTTCTTACAATTAAGCCTACAATTTAAGAATTAATGAATGAAACTTTTTTATACAAATGCTAACTAAGTATTTTAATAACTATACCACTTCATTGTGTTGTGACCATGTGGTTCTCGATTTTTTGGATAACAAGGTCTACTTTAAAACTTTTATTTGTTGAAGAGAAATGACTCTCTCTTTGGTAAGTCATCAATTTTGGAATAAAAAAAACAACAATTAGTCGTAATTTTTGGTCGCCGCTAAACTTAAAAGTGGTAAGAATGGAAACAAAATCTGCATTATTTTTATGATAAGCATATTTTCCTCTTCCATCTTGATATTTTTATCCAAATCTTGCTAATTTAACTTTTTTTTGGTATATTGCTAATTTAACTATTCGTGGGCTGAAATTTTTGCCCCCAGAGCAAGATTTCTATCACGATGATTGGGCATGCTAATCGAGAAAAATTGTTATTATATGGCAAGCAATCTCAAGTATATCTTTGGCCAAGCAAGGAAAAAATAGCGTGAAGCAAGTTTTTTTTTTTTAAAAAAAAAGGATGCAAACTGCAAACATGGATGTTATTAGGGAGCGGATACATTGGGGTGCAAGAGAAGGGGGTGCCTTCACCTACCCAAAAAAATTGATAAAAGTATTAAGAATAATAAAGTCTTTTTATATTATATTATTGAATAATAAACATATAATACCTTTAATTATAGGGTTGACAAAAAAAACATTGACGAGGTTATCTTTTTTTATTATTTTCTTGATTCTTTGATAGGATGCGGCATATTAGTATTACAAGGTTGGAAATTCAGTTGAAGGCTTTGTCACTTTATCTGTGATCTTATTAATGATTTCTTCTTTTGACATGAACGCATCATAGGATTCTAGAGACATCCCTTTAATCCACACAGCGCAAGAACTCGATAAAATTTCCAGTGGCATATTCAGGCAAGCAAATACACGCCAAGATTCCTCCAGTAGGCTCAGCCTCCCCTTCTGCCAGTAATACACAAACTTGTGGTGTTGGGGTGAGGTCAATTGGCCCAGCATACACCGGTCTTCCCCACCCAAAATCTGCAGACTCGTACATAGCAAACCTGGTCCACTGTGTTATTGTCAATTTCCCTCCAAATTCAAGCCTGGTTGGCCTGTCCAGTTCCACATAATCAATAGTTGATCTCACGTATTCCTCCGTCATGCCAATCCGGGCCTGACGTACCAAATTGGCCGTGTCAGGGAGACGCCCACCTATAAGCTCACAAGCAGGGCTCACTGCACATGCCAAGCACACCACATTACCATAGAACCCATCTTTTAATGGTGGGTTTTTAAGCTTCTGGCGAGCATTGACAGAGAATGTAAGCCTAAGCATGTAGTCTAGTGGTTTCACATCCAGTGCTTTCACCCATGAACGCCAAATATGAGCTGCCAGGGCATCAAATGTGGTGCAAACGTACTCATCTGTTTTTGCTATGGCTTTCAGGTGAGCTTGGAACTCTCGGCTGATGCGGTAACACCTCTGAACAGGGTTTTGCTGTATAGAACCTGTCAAGGTGGATCCATCGTCGATTCTTGTGAATTCAAGATGAGAATACTTAACCACAGGTGGGTTTCGAGGCATTAAGACTTCCCTGTCCCAACAAGGTTCCGGGTTCGTCACCAAAGTTCCTGACTTTGCTGTGGCAGCCCATGCACCCACGAATTGCATTGCACCCATACCATCGCAGATGCAATGGCAGAGCCTCAAGCCAAGGCTAAATCCACCACATCGAAACAGGGTTACCTGAGCGATGAGTAATGGCATGCCAACAACTTTGTAAGATACCTCATCAGGGAACTTATAAATCAAAGGTTCCCATCCAGGATTTGGCACCGTCAGGTCTCCTAGCTCAACCAAGCTCATCTCCGAGAATGCCTCAACTATGAACACTCCTGGTTCTTCTCCAAAAAACACCTCCAGTTTCCCATTCCCGGTTTCTCTAAGCCTTCCTGTGAAAGGATAGTAAGGAACCAAAACACGCTCTAGAGCATCCGACAATGTTTTCATGACAGGTTTACAAGTCGGGTCCAGGAAATCTGCTCTGTAGAAATAAACTGTTGGGGTCAAGACCCGTGATCCTATACTGTCATCAAGGTTTGAGAGGTAAAGGCTGTCGCCTCGGGCTGCTGGTATAGGTCCTGCTGGTGCAACAGGAACCAAATCCCCTTTGGTGATGGGGATGTTTAGGTGGGGGAAATGGAGCTCTTGAACCCATGTAGCCATGAGGTGTTAAGGAGAGAGAAAGCCCCAGAAGCTACATTTGTAGTGGGCAAGAATTTAATTGGACATGCAAAGATGCCTGACCGCATCATTTTACGGCATCCACAGTTTTGTTGGTCCGAAACAGTTGGTTGCTGCTATTTTATACTGGTCATGTTCTTTAACTGTGTCACTCAGGCTAATTTTATCTGTTATCACATCATGCTTCCTTGATTGCTTTTAATTCTTTTTGAGTGACCAAAAAAGTCGTCTTTAGAAGCAAGTGAGCATGTGTATGCAGAATAAATTATTCTCTGAATAAACAAAGTGATGCACACCGTATGCATGAAGGAACGGTTGCTGAAGTTAATGAAGTACGCCAAATCCTTCGGCCCCCAAAAGATCAATGATAATTTAATAATACTTAATATTAGTAGGTACTTGGAGTAAACCTCAGTGATTGCGCCATGGAAAGGCATGCCAACGAGTGAAGGCCAGCACCAGATCAAGAAATTGAAATCCTGCTTTCTGCAGATGATCCAGCCCCTCAATTCTCCAATACCAAGAGTACCTCCTGCATCTGCTATCTTGTCTATCTTTTAGCTCTTTGCACGCAAATAATCACTGTTAATGCCTATGCCCCCCTAATAGAGCATAACAAAGCAACGCAACAAGGAATAAGAAGACCGGTAAATGCAATAGAATAGCTCACATAGGCTACAAAACCTCGAAGTTTTCATCTATAAAACATGTCCACGAGAAATAATTTGATCTGAACCTTTCCACCCCCCGTAATTAAACCCAGAGCTCCCAATGAATGTCTCACGTAGAATCAGGTCCTGTTGTCTTATTTTTCATTGACAGAGCAAACAAAAGTACATGTTGATATAACAAAAGAGAAAACACCATCAATTGCCAGCTTATCGGACTGGCTGCTGATTATAGTGATTCTTCTCCTTTTTCTTTGCGGCGGCGAGCTTTGCACTCCTTGCAGCAGCCTCACTGGCAGCAGCTCGAGCAGCAGCATCCATCTCTTTACTTGATTTCTTCTTCTTTGCAGAAGCCATTCTCTTCAAACGCTCTTTCACATCAGCTGCAGATGCATCTTCCCCCTTCTCTGTTTCAGCACTGTCATGTTCTGTATTTCCAGCATCTGCATCATGAGCATGGTCCTGGGGTTCCTTTGTCTCCTTCCCGGATTTTTCCTTCTTTTTCTTCTTTTTTGCACTCTTGCTCTCTGCAGGGGCATTTTCCTTCTTCTCTACCTCACCATTTTTCTCCACTTTCTTATCTTGTTCCACAGCTGCACATTGAATAAAAATCAATCAGGCAGGAAAAACTGCACTGTTAACTAATCAGGTTAACAGCCAGAAAGGCACCAACAGAATGATTACAGAAACCACAAACTTTGATTGTTACCATAAACCAGTAATGTATTTTTTTATGTGACGTAGGTAGAAAGAAGGAAAAGCCATCTAAGTATTGTTGTTCCCTATGCTACCTAAATGTGCTTAAATGCAGATACAGGAGGACATAATATAGTAAATTTTGAACGGAAGAACACAAAGGCAACATGTCTAAAGAAAACAAGGAAACTCAGGGATTTAGCAAAGTATCATAACAAGAAATGGTATTAAGAATTAAAAACTGATCACATGGAATCCAGATGAGAAAAATTAGAATAAAAAGTTTTAACACATGATCATCGGATAAGAATAATAAAAGTGAAGCTCTATTGCTTGAAAATGAGAAAAGAAAAAAAAAATATATGTTCACAAATCATAAGTTATATAGGAAGAAAAGAAAAGAAAAAAAGAAGACCCTAGAAGTACTAAAGTTCACAGGTCTCTAAACTAAATATATTTACATTCAGCGTCCACAACAAAAATTACTGTTTCATAAGGCAAGAGATTAGGTTGATTTCATCTGCCTATAGCATATGCATGCTGAATTTAACTAAAAAAATTAAAACAAAAGTTATCAAACAGTAAAGAGATTCAATATAGCCTATATGATGACTTACCATGGGAGCCATCTTGGCCGGTGGTCTCAGGCTTTGCATATCCCAACTCTGCAAGAACTGCATCAAGTTCTTCAAGCCCCTTTTTCTTCAACTCCTTCTTGGACAGCTGCCTTTCTGTTTCTTTATGCTGCAAAGAAGCTTCAGAAGGCTTCTTAGTAACTGTCTCAGCTTCTACAGTTGCATCAGGCTCGGGCTCATGTTCATTTTCATGTTCTTCCTCAACATCATCATCAACTTCGTCAATACCTTCTTCCTCACTTTCGCTCTCCTGGCATGCAAAATAACGCGAGTGGAATCAAGGATTGAATTGTACCTCAAGGAATAATGATCTAATTAAATCAAAGGGAGCAAGTCATGAACATAAATAACTCAACCCAGCATGGATGCTTTTATTCCAAAGAAATGGCAATCTTCAAAAGTAAGGGATTAAAGAGGCAGGCCGTGGTTGGTTTGTAGAGACAGAGAAACCATAATACTACGTAGATGGAAAGCAGTGATAACATCCCATTATTTCACTTGTACACCTCAATTTGATACCAAGGTTGATACATAAAAAATTAATTGACATAATGGAAGAGCAGCAAAACGGTTAATTCTTTTACTTTTATGGCCAGATCCTCACTCACCACTAGCATAAGCTTTCCTCCATGTTGCTCTCTATAGCATAATGTCAAGGCAACATGCTAAACCTCAAATAAGCGATGTGAAATGCTGAGATCTTATATCACTTTATCAACCTAAATTTTTTATCCGCCAACCAGACACGAGCTGCAAACTTTTGTTGACACCAGTAAATTTGATTGCCAACAGTTATGAGTTCACATACTGACTTCCTCTTTGGCCATTCTTGCAAAGATTTAACTATCGCAGCAGCATCAAAACAAAATAAAAACGGAAACTTGGGATGCCATGTCATACCAAGGGCCACATGTAGGTTACCCCGGGTTAAATACAAAAAGATCTTTCGACAAACATTGGTGTGTGGAACAGTTGGGTCTACAGCACCACTGTTCACCTATATATGCAGTTATTTTAGGGGATATTCTCTAAGAGGCCAGGAAGACACCTGGACATTGAGGCCATCTCCTACAACTGGTAGAGCTATCGCCTTAGGGCCTGATTAAACTAAAACTGCTTCTCAAAAAGATAAGAATTTTCCATCTTATAATGAAACAAAAGCTAATAGCTAAAAGGAACCAAAACAAACTAATATCACAGAAGATTTGATGAAAAGCAACCTCCATGGAATGAAGGGAAACTACACATTATACAAACATCTGTCCTTAAAATCCAACTTCAGCAGAGCAACACCCGGCACAATTCCTATCTCCAAGTATTAACAAGCTAAATGCTTGCATCATAATCCGCTTTATTCACCATATCGTATCCTAAAAGCAGATGATGACAACAGTATAATTATAAGAACTCCAAATCTAGACAATGTAACACTTCAAAAACAAAAAGAAATGTGACGAAATCAATTATTATGGAGAAACAGAATCCAAAATGTGGAAAGCAGCGAACATATCCACATTAGAATATCAGATACATCTTCACTAAACCAAGCAGTCATACTACCAAGCAACTCTCAAAATGGAAACGAACAACAGTATATACTGTCCGACAAGACCCAACCAATATCCACCGCACCATAACACTCGAGCGATACAACCAAGTCCAACCCCCAATTCCACAAGAAATGAATAAACAAAACACTAGAAACTATCATCAGGACAGTCAGATTCCACGGCAACATTCTTGATTCACTCAAGAGCGAAACTTCAAATTTAGGCTTATTTTTCATATCTATCTCAACAGAAACAATTAACGGAAGCAAAACCAAATCCGATTGTTTTAAACAAGTGCTGTAGATATAAACAAAAAACACCATAATTATGAAAATATATTTAAAAAATCCTTACCTCCACAACTTCCTTATCCTGTTTCAAATCCTCCGCGGGCGCGCTCCAGGGAGCCACCGGGGGGGCCGTGGTGGCGTAATAATCGTCATCGTCCTCGTCGTCCACGTCAGCCCAGGATTTCCCCGAGAGCGGAGCCGGGGCCCAGAACACCTGCTCCTTCTCCGGCTCCTTCTGCTTCTTCGCGGAATCGGTTCTCGAGGTCCCCTGCCGCTCTTTGTCGGTGGAGCCAGAGGACTTCTTCTTCTTCTTCAAGGAGCCGAGCGCCGCAAACACATTCGTGCTGTTAAGCACCACGGAATCATCCTTCCTGCCGCCTCCCCCCGCCATTTCCTAACCGCAGCCGCCTCACTCCCGCAACCAAACAGGAATCCGGTACCGTTTCCGTTTTCAGGTTTTAAGCAGAAAAATCAGGACCAGATTCGGCGGGTAAACGATGAGGACGATGATCGGGATTTGTAGGACTTGAAAATTAAGAGGCCAAAAAAGGTTCGGTTCCGTTTCGTTTCGTTTCTTCAGTTGGAATAGGAGGATAACGTAAGCTCGATGGGGGCGTAGAGGCTAAACAATGGAGGTGCTTTTGTTTTGATTTGATGAAGGAAGGAAGGGCCGTGTACAAGTAACCTTCTTCTCTCCGTTTTTTTTTTTTTCTTTTTTGGTTCTCTCTTGGTTTTCTGTGTTTTTTGCTGCTGCTGCTTCTCTTTGTACTGAAATCTGGATATACACACTGTGACTGCTCTGTTTTATTTGTGTGTGCGGGTGCGGGTGGGTGTTGTATTGTAGGGTTATTGTGACGAGAGAAGAGACAACAAGGGTAAACCTGGATTTGTGCGTTCCGGATAATGGCTGTTTTTTTTTTCCCTTTTTTAATTATTTTTGTTTTCCCTCTTTCAATTAATGTTTGTGGCAATGTCTTTTTTGCCATCCACGTTGCATAACATTTTCCGGTGTTAATCATGGAGACATACGTTATTAATCAGAGAAAAAAAGAGATATTCGTTATTTTTTCTTTGGGTAGAAAAAAGGGACATTCGTTACTAACCATGGAAAGGCAAACCCTGTGAAGTGTGATAAAGTGGTACCCAAATACTAATGATAAATGATATTTACCCTAAAAAAAAAATACTAATGATATTTATCTATACTATATATAAAAGCACGAAGACAGCGAACAGCCGAAAGTACAAAAATAACCTTACTTAGTATTAATATAAAAAACAAAAATGACATGTCATATAATGATGAATGACAAGTAGTTTCTCTATATTTATAACTATATAGCAAGAGCTAGAAAAACCAACAAATTAGTATAATTATCCTTAATATATATATATATATATATATATATATATGTACATACAGTACAAAAACTAAAATAGCATGAGTACAGTATTCAATTTTTTAGTTTCCTCCACAACTCCTATTTTTATTTCTACTCAAAAACTAAATTTAAATAAAATATATTTATTTACATCACACATAAGAACTTATTTCTATTCGTTAAAAGTTATAAAGCGGGGTGATGAATAAAATATTTTTATCTGCATTATATATAAGAACCTATTTCTATTCGTTATAAAGCGGGTGACGAAACAACGTCATAACCTATTATTTGGTTTTTCAGCCAAACAGAACCTCGTAATTTAAGTAAAATATTGAACTCTAAATTCGTTTATTTTATCTTTCGCAATTAGTAAACAATGTCGCATAATCACAGGAGCTCATGCATATGTGTTTGTAATTTATTTTCAAGAATAACTATGAAGAAGAAAAACTGAAGTACAGTCTGATAGTTAATGTAAACTACCAAAAAGAACAACGACCATGAAAAGAAATAATAATGAAAAATAATAATATAATTTAATAATCTCCTTCATAATATAATTTAATAATTATTATTATTTAATATAGAATATCAATAGATTAACAAATATCATTAATAATAATAGATTTATAAACTTTTATTTTACTGCATAAACTAATTCTAAATAATGCATTTATTTATATTTTCTCAACAATTACCAAAAATAAGAAGAAGTACAACTGAAAAGTTAGTAAAAATCATGAAAAAAAATAACGTTTACCAAAAAAAATAAACACAAGAGATCATGACAAACGTGCTTGTAATTTATTATCAAGAAAAATTATAGAGACAAGAGTTGAGTAGAGTAGTCAACGAAAACTACGAAAAAGAATAATAATGAAAAAAAGTATTATCATAGGAATTCATACCACGAAAAGAAGAATAATAAGACATAATAATATAATTTATAATCTTTGTTATTAATATTATTATTTAATAATTAAAATTATGAAATTTACAATATCGAAGGATTAAAAAATATAGTTACAATAATCGATTTTATAAATTCATATTCCACTACATAAACTAATTTCAATTAATGTGTATTGTCTAAAATTTATATATAAATTATTTTCAAGATTAAAATTAATACTATGCCATGTGATTTAGAAAATATAATAATATGCCAGGTGCATTTGCACGTGGAAAAAAACTAGTGTTTTAAAAAGACTGATGATATTTTCTCCTTATGTTCAGAATTACTGATGATATGCTTCTTGTCTGATTTTGTGGTGGGCGATTGGCTTAAAGGACATGTGTCTGGCATGCAAAGTCTTTTTGCCACAAAATTTTGCCCAATTTCACCTTGCCACTTTAGTTTTTGAACCCAAATTCGTTTTTCTTTTAAGAACAAAAATAATAAGAACTCGATTTTTTTCATTTTTGGGGAAAACCTGCTCTAGAACATTATTTTATTCGCAACGTGTACGTATAAATCTCCTAAGTGTCAAATCCCATCTCTTCCTTTATCATTCCAAATCTTTGACCCAAAAAAAAAAAAGACTTTCCAAGTCGTCCTTCACAAATTGATAACTATACACCTACTGTTAATAATAAATTTCATCCCTAAAAAAATTATAAAATTGTCACCACAAAAACTATGTTACTTCTACTAGTACGACTGTACTTAAATGAAAAGAGACGCATAATCCTTCCATGACCAAAACTGAAACGTGCTTTTCATTTTGCAGTCTGAAAACAATAATTTAGCCCCATGTGTAAACAGGTAAGCCATCCAGTACTGAAATTAAAGAGGTACCGGATAAGTCTTCTTTCTGATGTCAAGAAAGCACATCATAGTTCTAGACCTTACACAAAGAATGCACAACCGATGAATGATGACTACATAGCCCTTTAAACCAAAACCTCTTTTATTTCACAAGGATCCTTCTGCTATGCCTCAAATGGATCTTTCACAAATTCCTGACCTATGTGTGAAATTGACACCACGCTGCAGAGCCTATAAGTCTCCCGGCCAGCATCTTAAACACTGTGCATATCAGAAAACTATCAGGCTCCGACAAAATTAACGTGATGTAAATTGTAAACCTTTTCCCCTCTAAATTAAAACTAGAAGCACCCCTTTGAAATCACTATGACAAAACCAGATCCCAATGTCTTATTTTTGCATTGACAAAACAAACAGGTACATGTTCATATAAGAAAAGGGAAAAAATTTTCTGATTTTGCCAGCTTTACCGCACAGGCTGCTGATTGTAGTGATTCTTCTCTTTTTTCTTTGCAGCAGCAAGCCTTGCACTTCTTGCAGCCGCCTCGCTAGCAGCAGCTCGGGCAGCAGCATCCATTTCTTTACTAGACTTCTTCTTCTTTGCAGATGCAAGTTTCTTCAATCGCTCTTTCACATCAGTAGTAGATGCATCTTCTGCCTTTTCTCTTAAAGCACCTTCATCTTTCCCATTTCCAGCATCTGAATGAGGCTGGTCCTGAGATTCCTTCGCCTCCTTCGCAGATTTTTCCTTCTTCTTTTTCTTTTTTGCACTCTTGCTCTCAGCAGGAGCATTTTCCTTCTTGTCTGCCTCTCCATTTTCATCTGCTTTCTTAGTTGCCGTAGCACCTTGGCAAAAGACAAAATCATTCATTCAATACACTAGATTGATAAATAAACAAACACCAAAGCACCAATGGAACAGATACTGCAGCAACAAAAGTCTAATTACCACTGCAAGCCAGTAATGTGCTTTGTTTCTGTGACAGATATACGGGACTCATAACACGTTTTAAAAAAGCCAGAGACCCAGTTCGTAACACATGCCCGGATATGATTAACAAGGCCATAACACAGATTTCAAGTGCAGGGATATCATTCCAGGGGAGGTTGCAGAAAAGAATAAGATTAAAAGAACTAGACACTTACCCCATGAAAATCAGATGCATACTTATAAAAGAAAATAACAAAAAAAGACGCAAAAAGGGTATGTCGTCCTAATAAACTTCAGTTTCAAATATGAAAACGTTTGCTTTCAAAAATGCAACGCATTCACATTCCAATAGTTAATAGCATGTTGTTTTCTTTCAATAGCAGCATTTCTAAGAGCTCAAGTTGCAAACCAAAAGGCAAAATCAATAAATAAAAAACAAACTAGAATGAAGTAGGCACGCATGTGAATCTAGACCAGTGATCTCTTACCAGAGTCTTCTTGGCCCGTGGTCTCTGGTTTGGCATACCCCAACTCAGCCAGAACAGCATCAAGTTCTTCAAGCTCTTTTTTCTTCAACTCCTTCTTTGAAAGCTGCCTATCTGCTTCTTTATGTGGCAGTGGAGCTTCAACAGGCTTCTGAACGACTGGCTTTACTTCTGTTGCTGCCTCGGGCTCATGCTCGTTTTCATGTTCTTCTTCCACGTCATCATCAATTTCATCAAGACCTTCCTCCTCACTTTCACTTTCCTGCAATAAGCATTGAATCGATCAATTTGCAGATAGTAAGTGGAGAGATACTATTTTAATCTTAGCCAGAGCAATAATAATAAACATAAAATCCCTTTTACAGACTGATAATCATGGATCCACAAGCTAGACATCAAATGACTTTTATTTTCAGTATCAAAATAGCAAAACTCTAGAAAAAAGGAGCACTGAGGCAGGGAAAGAGGGCAATTGAGAGTAGGCATATCATTTGAGAAAACACGGAGGGCTAGGCCGACTAGGCACTCTTTGTTATGAGGTTCTAGAGCTCTGTCATAGCGCCCTTGTTCATATGTCAAAGGGAGTGTGTCCATCACTTAACCCAAAAGGGGGAAAAAAGAAAAGAGAAGTGCAGAAAATGTGGCCACCGACCTTTTTTCCACTGTAAGCATAAGCACTTCAATGCGAACAGTTGATGTTTATCATCAATAAACTGATTTACCAAAGGCATGCACTAAAACACTAAGTACTGACTACATGAGTCATTTCGAATTCTTATACTTATCAAAGGCAAATAATGAGGATTCGATATCTTACTCTAGATCAAAGGTCAGATACATGTTACCGCACAATTAGTCTGCTGATCACATAATGACCAGTTTGGTCTACAACCTACAAACTGCTGTCATCTTAGGCAGTCCGCATCAGTTTCTAGGGCTACAATAGAGATGTCAAAAAATCGAAGAAAATCACAGCGAAGTTGGAACAGAGCACAATGAAATGTCCAAACTAACAAGTGGGTCTAAAGGCTATCACCTAAATGTATCTCTACATAACTTGCTTTAATCTAATCTTCCCCAAAGCTAATAAATATTGCATGTGCAATGAAGCGAATAGCTATTATCCTGAGACCATACTATGAAGCAAAACACATCGTGATGCAGTAAAAAGCAAGCTCTGTATCAAACGCACAAACTTTCCCCATTAGACTAACAGGTGCAATTGGCACAAATCTAAGTTAACTGCTATCGAAGGCTAAATGCGAGTACTTTATGCCCCCAAGTCACTATAACATCAGAACAGAAGTTCTCCATAGCACACGGCAACAGCAATGCCAACGAAATTCCACATTGGCAGAAAATAATACTCTAAGGATGAACAATCCTCACATGGGTAAACAACCATAAAATTACCAGAGACAGATAACGAACAAACTCCATGGAATCCGTAAGAAACCCTCCAAATTCTAGCATTCTAGAGCACCAGCATTCATTTATCCAACTTTGAACTAATCTCCACAAAAAACCATTATAACATCCCTAACTAACAAAGCGTAATAACTCAATTGTCAAGCATACTCTCAAAACTTATAACCCGAAAAAACAAATTAAAATAATGAAGCCATTAATTTCATAAAAACATAACCAAATGCCCCATCACGAAATCCTCACCTCTACAGCTTCCTTTCCAGATTTCGAATCCTCAGCAGGCGCGCTCCACGCAGACACTGGGGGGGCGGTGGTGGCGTAATAATCATCGTCGTCCTCGTCGTCCACGTCAGCCCAAGATTTCCCGGAGAGCGGAGCCGGAGCCCAGAAGACCGGTTCCTTCTCGGGCTCCTTCTCTTTCTTCGACGATGATTTGGATTTGGAGGCCCCGTGGCGGTCTTTATCGGAAGCAGAGGATTTCTTCTTCTTCCTCAACGTACCTAGCGCCGCAAACACATTGGTACTGTTTAGCACCACAGAATCATCTTTCCTGCTTCCTCCCCCTCCCGCCATTTCCCTACAGCCTCAACCTCCCGGTAACCAAACAGGAATCCACCACCGGTCTTATGTTCTCCTAGATGATTATTGTTATTATTATTATTATTCACACAAAATAATTAAACCGATAAATAAATCCCTTTGCCGGCGTGGCGTGGCGTGGCGTGGCAGTTTTAACTAGAATGGGATTGGGGTGGATGAATTAGGGTTACGATTACGGTGCGATGACGAGGATGGTGATCGGATTTACAAAAGAGATAGAGAGGGAGATGCGAGTTACTAAATGTGAAGGAGGGAGGGGCAAAACGCTTCGTTTTGGGGAACACTGGTGGAGGAGAAGATAACGTAGCCTCCAGAAACGGGCGTGCGTTGTTTTCGTTTGTTGTTTGTTGTGTGTGTTGGTTGTGAGTTTTGTGTGTGTGTGTTGTGTGTTTGTGTGAGATAAGAGAAAAGAGAGGGAGCAGAAGGGAGAGAGAAAGAGAGGAAGTGAATGGTGAGGTAAAGTAACCCTAAATGGCAGATATTGGAGGAGGAGAACAATTTGGGTATTTGGGTTCGGCTAAAATTGGGGCGAGACCGGATTTATAACTCACATGCCCGTAGCCGACCCAATTTTTTCTATTTATCGGGGATCCACACACACCCGCCTTAATCCAATACTGATGAGTGATGAATCATGTTATTGTTATAAAATTGGGGGAGATTTTCACTATTTAATGGAATAATACAAACTTGATCAAACTTGATCAAGTAATAATACAAACTTTGGTAATAATAATATACTTTTGATAATAATATGTAGGAGAATAATAAATTTAGATGGAGGGAGATTGGAAGAGAAGTGAGAAGAGAGTAAAGTTTATGGTAGGTTGTAAGTGTATGAAAGTGAAGGAATGAAGGGGTATTTATAGTTGGAAATGGGAGGATAAAAACAAATAAGTATGATTAATTTAAAAGGATAAAAACAAAAAGATGTTAGGTAAAGGAAGATGATATTAGGATTAGGACAAATGGAATTATGGAGGGTAATTAGCCAAAGAGATAATTCCAAGTAGAAGTTTGGTGTATGGGTAAAGTATTTACCGGGGGTAAATTCGGATATAGTAAAAATGAGTTTTACTGGATGGTAACAATGACATTCACCATAATTTATTTATAACACTCCCCCTTGAATGTCATTGCACCTTTGATAGAATACGCTTAGGAAGTACTGCCTCGTTAAAAACCTTACCAAGAAAAACCCAGTGGGATACAAAAACTTGGTGAAGGAAAAAAAGAGTGCAGTGCGTATTCTACTCCCCCTGATTTTGGCATCCCTTGATATCTCGAATCCTCCATAAACCAATCCTCTTCATCAATTCTTCAAAAGTTGTAGTAGGAACTAATTTTGTAAATAAATCTGCCAGATGTCACTTGAATGATTCTTGATGTATCCTCCCTTCAATTGGGCAATGCAGCTAGCATTATCTTCATAAATCGTCGTTGGAACATCTTCCTCGCTAACTAATCCACATGAATCTTGACTATGCTGCATCATCGATCTTAGCCAAGCACATTCTCGGCTAACTTCATGTATGAACACAATTTCTCCATTATTTGAAGAGGCAACAACGATACTTTGTTTTCTGGTCACAATGATACTTGATGAATCTGCCTGTGCTTTATGTGGATCAAATAAAAGACCTACATCTGCAAAACCAACTAGATGCACCTTGGCCTCACAAGGTTAAAATAATTCCATATACCAAGATAATAGAATATGTATTTATATCAAAAGCTTCAGGCTTTATGTTACAAGCAATACATATTGTACTTAGACAGGGTACTCCAGGACCTGTCTAATAGCACGGTATTTGAAAGCTTCTTCTGGAGTTCCAATCACTAAACATATCAACATAAATTTATCCATACTCATAATGATCATGTAAAGATTAACTCCAAATTTTGTAATTTCTGGGGAATTAGTTGCTTCAAGCAACTTGGATCCTTCAGGGATCTTCATGTATATTCACGACTTATGGATCCATGGTAGGTTGTAAAAGCATTCATTTGATGCATTTCTAATTCTTTTCATATAATGCCAGACTTATAAAAATAATTGCATCCACCACAGGGGAGTGCATCTCCTCATAATTAATATCAGATCATTTGGGTAAAACCTTGTGCTATAAAAACCGTGCTTTTATATCTCATTATCTTTTCGCACAAATACCCTTTTTACGACTGATCAATTTTACACCATCTGGTGTATGGACTACAGGTCTGAAAATTTCTCGCTTCACAAGCAAGTCCAACATAGCCTTAATTACATTTCTCTTATTTTTGGCCAATCATTTTTGCGCCTACATTCATCAATGTAGGTTCATGATCCTCATTTTTATTTAGCGCTATAAAACAAATATTCCGTCGACGGTTATTTCTCGTCGGTTCCATCTTATTCCTGACACTGTAATTGAGATCTCAACATTTTTATTTATTTCAGGTACCTGAGTTACTTCTAGAACTTTATCAATTTGTGTCAGAAAATCTCTCCTGGAGGATTTTCCTCTTCTTGAGGCCTTTTTAATTCAAACCTCTACTGAAGGCCTTATTTCCCTACTGGGGCCATCTTATCACTTTGCTCCTTTTTCTCTATCGAGAATTTCTTTTCTTTTTGGAACCGAGTATAATCTATAGATTCATTTGCATACTTATATTGTTCTTCAGGAACATCAATCTAAACAGGAGCATTTGCAGCTGGTATATGGTCACACTTAATTTAAATGTGTCTGGCAATTGCATATCAATTTTTCTGCAAATGAATCTTCTTTTGAACTTCAGGTTCATACTAATTTATATGAGGATCAACATTCATATATATTATGCATTTCAACAAACTTGATCCAGCTGCTTCTTTCTCCCCCTGATGTTGGGTATACACACATATCAAATTATCAATAAGCAAATCTTGCTATAAATGAATCTCCATTCTTTTAGTCAATAGTCTCAATAATGTTGTGATTTGATGGAGATTACCCAACATCTACTCCCAACCTTCTTTAAGGACCCGATTAACTATGCTGTGGTGGAGCATAATATACCGTACAACCAACGGTCCGAAGATGGGAGATATTTTGTGACCAAGAACCAATGGGGAGATCTTATGAT
>JAKUCV010003795.1:216456-231451 GCA_028386065.3 Turnera subulata
ATTGTGCGCACTTGTTTTAAAGATTAAGCCACTTGCAAGTGCATATCCCTACTCATGTTATTAAACTATATGTCTAGATAATGCTGGTATGTTTCTTCAATGGAGAATGTATATCATTGGAAATAAACCCAAAGTGATCTGGGCCATATTGACAATTGATTGCAGGACCATTGATGAAATATGACTATGGTATTTTATATGCAGTAAATGTGCATCAAGCCAATAAGATATTATAAGATCATAAGATCTCCCCATTGGTTCTTGGTCACAAAATATCTCCCATCTTCGGACCGTTGGTTGTACGGTATATTATGCTCCACCACAGCATAGTTAATCGGGTCCTTAAAGAAGGTTGGGAGTAGATGTTGGGTAATCTCCATCAAATCACAATATTATTGAGACTATTGACTAAAAGAATGGAGATTCATTTATAGCAAGATTTGCTTATTGATAATTTGATATGTGTGTATACCCAACATCAGGGGGAGAAAGAAGCAGCTGGATCAAGTTTGTTGAAATGCATAATATATATGAATGTTGATCCTCATATAAATTATTATGAACCTGAAGTTCAAAAGATGATTCATTTGCAGGAAAATTGATATGCAATTGCCAGACACATTTAAATTAAGTGTGACCATATACCAGCTGCAAATACTCCTGTTTAGATTGATGTTCCTGAAGAACAATATAAGTATGCAAATGAATCTATAGATTATACTCGGTTCTAAAAAGAAAAGAAATTCTCGATAGAGAAAAAGGAGCAAAGTGATAAGATGGCCCCAGTAGGGAAATAAAGCCTCCAGTAGAGGTTTGAATTAAAAAGGCCTCAAGAAGAGGAAAATCCTCCAGAAGAGATTTTTTGACACAAATTGATAAAGTTCCAGAAGTAACTCAGGTACCTGAAATAAATAAAAATGTTGAGATCTCAATTACAGTGTCAGGAATAAGATGGAACCGACGAGAAATAACCGTCGACGGAATATTTGTTTTATTTATAATATAGCGCTAAATAAAAATGAGGATCATGAACCTACATTGATGAATGTAGGCGCAAAAATGATTGGCCAAAAATAAGAGAAATGTAATTAAGGCTGTGTTGGAATTGCTTGTGAAGCGAGAAATTTTCGCACCTGTAGTCCATACACCAGATGGTGTAAAATTGATCAGTCGTAAAAAGGGTATTTGTGCGAAAAGATAATGAGATATAAAAGCACGGTTTTTATAGCACAAGGTTTTACCCAAATGACCTGATATTAATTATAAGGAGATGCACTCCCCTGTGGTGGATGCAATTATTTTTATAAGTCTGGCATTATATGAAAAGAATTAGAAATGCATCTAATGAATGCTTTTACAGCCTACCATGGATCCATAAGTCGTGAAATATACATGAAGATCCCTGAAGGATCCAAGTTGCCTGAAGCAACTAATTCCCCAGAAATTACAAAATTTGGAGTTAATCTTTACATGATCATTATGAGTATGGATAAATTTATGTTGATATGTTTAGTGATTGGAACTCCAGAAGAAGCTTCCAAATACCGTGCTATTAGACAGGTCCTGGAGTACCCTGTCTAAGTACAATATGTATTGCTTGTAATATAAAGCCTGAAGCTTTTGCTATAAATAAATATTCTATTATCTTGGTATATGGAATTATTTTAACCTTGTGAGGCCAAGGTGCATCTAGTTGGTTTTGCAGATGTAGGTCTTTTATTTGATCTATATAAAGCACAGGCAGATTCATCAAGTATCATTGTGACCAGAAAACAAAGTATCGTTGTTGCCTCTTCAAGTAATGGAGAAATTGTGTTCATACATGAAGTTAGCCGAGAATGTGCTTGGCTAAGATCGATGATGCAGCATAGTCAAGATTCATGTGGATTAGTTAGCGAGGAAGATGTTCCAACGACAATTTATGAAGATAATGCTAGCTGCATTGCCCAATTGAAGGGAGGATACATCAAGAATCATTCAAGTGACATCTGGCAGATTTATTTACAAAATTAGTTCCTACTACAACTTTTGAAGAATTGATGAAGAGGATTGGTTTATGGAGGATTCGAGATATCAAGGGATGCCAAAATCAGGGGGAGTAGAATACGCACTGCACATTTGGCTAATTACCCTCCATAATTCCATTTGTCCTAATCCTAATATCATCTTCCTTTACCTAACATCTCTTTGATTTTATCCTTTTAAATTAATCATACTTATTTGTTTTTATCCTCCCATTTCCAACTATAAATACCCCTTCATTCCTTCACTTTCATACACTTACAACCTACCATAAACTTTACTCTCTTCTCACTTTTCTTCCAATCTCCCTCCATCTAAATTTATTATTCTCCTACATATTATTATCAAAAGTGTATTATTATTACCAAAGTTTGTATTATTACTTGATCAAGTTTGATCAAGTTTGTATTATTCCATCAAATAGTGAAAATCTCCCCCAATTTTATAACAATGATCATTAATCATTATGTTCCTTTTTTTTCCTTTTCCCCCAAATGTTCGTATGTTTTTTTTTTGTCAATAAAATGTTAACTAGCTCATTTCCCGTGAATTCCATGGGCTTGTATATTAATTAATTTTTATAAAATCATTGAACATATTAACAATTATTTCTAAGCATTCGTTATCTTATATACTCAAATAAATTTTAAAAAAATTTGCACATAATTTTTTCCCCAAATTATACATTTTCTCCATTTTTTTCATATAAACTATTCAATAACAATATAAATAATAATTAATTTTGTAAATTTAAAAAACATCATTGAGCCCTAAAACAAAAAGAAAATATCAAAAAATAGAAAAGGAAACTAAAAGAATTAATTAATAATAAAAGAATAAAAAAAGAGAGTAATTTTAAAAAAATTAGGAAAGCAAATAAAAAAACTATTACTATGCAGTAAATAGAAAATATAATATAAATCTGGAAAATAAAATATCAAAAGCTAATACTATGAAGAAAAAAACCGAAAAAAGACAAAAAAGGGTAGGAAAGACCAAAAAAAATTAATATTTAAAACATACCTTTACATCGATTAATATTATATCCAGATTAAGAAGGAGATTTTGTAAAAAATCTAAAGCATTAATATTCATTTTCCTGAAAAAAAAGATTGAAATATATTTAAGAAATTAACATACATAATTGTATTTGATAGAAAGTATAGAAAAATAAACTGAATGCTTAATTTAAAGAAACAAAATAACTGTTAATACTATAATAATATTCGTTCGTACTGCAAGTACAAACAAAATAGAGAAGGAATAAGAGAAGATGAATGATATAGAAGCAGTATCACACACAGATACAGTGACAAAAATTTAAAAAAAACAAAGGAGGAATAAGAGAGGATGAATGATATAAAAACTGAGGAGGGATAAGAGAGGATGAATGATATAGAAACTGTATCACAGATACAATGACACAAATTAAGCTGCATCACAGTATCTACACCAGTATTTATATTAGTTCTGTGAGAATAAACAAAAATCAAATAAAGAAAAAAAATGATAACAAAAATCTTATCAAAGAATAACAGTTTAATTCTTATCAGTTTAATAGAAAGAAGAAAAAAAGCCTATAATTTTGTTACGTTAAAAAAAAAACTATATGTTATATTATAAAATAAAAAAATTCATTATGTTTGTTAGCCTGTTTTTGTTTTCTGGTTTGAGTTTGCTCTTTTGACCTGTAAACTTTTGTTACGGTTCACCTTAACAAAAATCTTATCAGTTTTAGTGATAACAATTTAATAGCTTATCTGATAAGATTATAATTCTTGTCAAGATTTTTTTTAAAAAAAGATAATATGAAGCTTATCAAATAAATAACTTTATCAACTTTTATGATAAACATCTAGTAGTTATCAGTATTTTGTTTTGGTTTATCACCTTTCCTGATAAGAGTATAATTATTAAAACTAAAAGATAACATCATAATAAATATATATAATACCAATCTTACGTGTGAATTTTCTTTTAAATAATTTGGATTTGAATGGAATTCTTTTTAAAACAGTATAATAGATCTGGTTTCTCTGAGATAATTATGTTTGTCATTATGGCCAATCAAACTACACCTACAACCCTCCACATGTCAATAATGGAAGACCCCAAAGCCTCCACATGGCAATAAAGCAAGACCTTAAAAATCTTATATGTCAAAATATGGTGAGGGATACAGCTTTAAATATATATAATAGATTGGGGAGGAGAAACCATAGATTAGGGGGATTGGGAGTAAGAGTGTTGATGGATAAAAAAAAAGGCGTAAAATTTTTGAGCAAATATGTAAAATTGAAATCAAATAATATAATACAATTTGGCATGCATGGGCCGAATATAAAAAATTATTGTATTAAAAAATTAGGTTTACTTTACTATTTGTAAAAAAAGTCGTATTCATGTTTGGGTCTATTTTTTTGGTAACATAGAAACTATATATTAATATAAATTTTACAATACCTTGATACATGATTTATTGGTTAATTGGGAAGATTGAATTGTCACCAAGCATCAACACTTCGATTCCTAATTTTATCCAGATCCAAAAGCTACTCTCAAAGAGACTTTCTAACATTAAAAATAATAGATAATGATATACGAATTAACAGAATTACAAATCCAATACAAGGTCAAGGGTCAGGTCAAGGCTGGGGGTGTAAACGAGTAGAGCTACTCGCGAGCTACTCGGGATCGACTCGGCGGACACTCGAACTCGACTCGTGTTTATCGAACTTGAGTCGAGCTCAAGTCGAGCTTGGAAGGTTATCGAGCCGAGCTCGAGCTTACCAATTCTCGGCTCATAAAGCTCGCGAGCCTTATCGAGCTTTGCTCCAATTATAGGGCTTAGGCTAACTGGGCTTCTGAATATTGATTTGGGCCATATGTTTTAGAAAAAAATTGGTCCATGTGTTTTTTAAGCCCAAAAATATAAATGAATGTTAAAAATAGAAATAAAATAAATTAAACACAATGGGCTTTTAGTTTTACAACGAACATGCTAAACACTAATAAGGGGAAAAAAAAAAGAAAGGAAAGAAACTAAATTCGTGGTGGCTATAAACGAAAGAAGCCCTAATTCTATACTGTGAATCTCTAATTTTTTTCCACCTTCCACGCCGAACCCACTCACCCACTGGTTAAACATTATAGGCTACCACCACATCTCCTTCTCCCCTTCTCCCTCACAAAATCTTCCTCTTATGCTTTAAAATCAAAACCTGAAGTTCGTTCGAATGAAGTCAATGGCGAGGGCGACGAACTGAGGAGCAATAGCTCACAACTCTCTCTTCTCTCCTTTGATTAAGCCTCCGATTTGTTAATTTAAGGAATCCAAATTGTCGTTACCCTTGTTTTAAGGCGTTATACCTGTTTTGTATGGTGTTGTCGCATCGGATTTGGGTGCTTTGCTGTGGACTGTGGAGTCTAGTGGCCGGTTGGGGAGTTCTTGGAACTCGTGCCCAGATTCCGGCGAGACAGTGAACTCATAGGCTTGGGTTTATGGCATAAAAACGGTACCAGTGGTTTACAAGTTGCACACAGTTGCCAGCACGCTCTTGATAATAGTTTTCTTTCTTTTTAAATTTCTATAGAGATTCATTTGTTTTCTTCCTCTTTTTTTTTCTATTTCTATAAGTGAGAATGGAATGGATCGAGATATGTTCTTGTCAAGAAAAGCTTGTGTTTGCGCTTTCAATTCTCTTGTTTGATGTTCAAGGATAACGATGGGTAGTAGATAGGCTGGTTAAAAGATGTTTTCTTGATTTACTATATACCGAGCTTAATCGAGCTTAATCGAACCTAGGCTAACAAGCTGTGACGAGCAAAAGTTGATTTTCCGAATCTAACCAACAGTTAACGAGCTTTATCGAGCCGAGCTCGAGTAACGTCAATACTTATCGAGTTCGAGCTCGAGCTCAAAAATAAAAGCTCGATCGAGCTCGAGTCGAGCTCGAGCTTGGGAAATTCTTAACGAGCTCGAGTCGAGCTTGGCACTACTCGGCTCGACTCGGCTCGTTTACACCCCTAAGTCAAGGGTGATAACGGCTCAAGAAAGGCAATATCCAAACCCAAACCCCCTATACCAAAAACCCTGAGGCTCTCTCTCTTGCTTATCCTCTCCACCCTTTAGAAAAAACAAGGCCTTGGTGTTCTCGCAGGGGCTGCCTTCGGGCAGCCTCCTCCCTTTTCCTTTCCTTTCTAGCTTTTTATGTTTTTCTTTTTCTTGTTGCGGATAAATAATTTCTCCCAAATAAATCTATCTGGTACGTTAGATTTGTTTTGGGTTGTCTACCTCTGGTTGAGGTTTTCTACTCCTATCAGGGAGTTTTTATCCATGTTAGAGAGGTTAATGGGGTTCTCTACTGTTGGATCTAAACCACCACCACCACTGCTCTCTTCATCACCGTCTCCCATCGTAGGTTGCTTCGCCTCTTCATCCTGGGTATTCCGGCTGAACCACCTCCACCCACGACACCACCCCCTCCAACCTTCTCCATCCTCATCCAACACCCAAGTTTTCCAATCCGGTGGTTCCCCTCAAAGGCTAGGGAGGAGAACCAAGGTGTGGAGGTAAGGATGCTTCTGATCTGTGGGTTGTGGCTATGGATTACAAGCAGTGGTGGTGTGTTCTCTTTTGTTCCCATTCTGTCCATTGTGCTGCTCATGGTGGTTATTAGGGACTTCGATGGTCATGTGTTTCAGGATTCAGTGGAGAATTTCTTGTTGTTGCAAAAAACTTAGTGCAAACAGATCTGGATGCTCAAAGGCTTGTGTTTAAGCCTTTTTTCATGACTTGTAGTGCTTTACCCGTTTCTATTTGTAAAGGGATTCAAGTTGTTTATTAAAATCTTCTTTGATAGGATTGTTTGCAACATATTTGTTTATCCAGTTAGTTGTGATAGATTTAGATCTATCTCTTGTAAACTTGGTATGGATGTGCTATTGTCTTCTTTATTGTACCAGACTCTTTAATTAATGGATTGATCTTATTATAAAAAAAAAAACCCTGAGATCTATGTGGACACCTGAAACCAAGAAGCCCAGGTCCACACCAAAAACATAAGGGATAGACTACAAACTTATATAAATAACCACCGCCCAACCACTACAACAAACCCAAGCTAAAATGACCAAACTAAGGAGACTAACTCATTTATTTGTCACCTTAGAGATATATTGTGACTAAAATTTAAAAATTGTTCCATTTGTTATAAAACGTGATTTTATATGGATGTATTATACCTACCAAAACAGTGCTTCCCCCCTATATATATTGCAATCTAAAAGAGTATTAAGTGAATGAATGAAAAAATGGCAGAGCTCCTCCTCTCGTTCCTTTTCTCCTCCTCTCTTCTCTCTGCTTTCTTCACTTCATCAATACTAAACACTCAATATTAAACACCTTGATTTACAACACGTTATCAGCACGAAGATTGCTCAATCCAAAAGAGAAAATCAGTGCATGAAAAACAATCAAAAACCCAGATAACCAAAAACCGTTCTGTGTAAAGTTTGCCTCGTCACTATTCATCCGAAATCGTTCCGGACTGCCGCTCGCCGCACCGCCTACACCGACGAGCTCCCCATGCCGGCGCGAGCTCGAGGCAGCCTTCCCCATCAATTACCGCCGTCCGACGCGCCGCCGGCAAGAGAAGACCCGCGAGCAGACCCGCGGATCCCTTTCCTCGCTCCGCCGTCAACGGCACTAGCAGCGTCGCCCTGTTTTTCTGACGCCGTTTCTGTCGCCTCGTCGTCGCCGTAATCGCGACGCCCTCCACGCGCTGCTACGCCGCTTCCGCTGCCGTCTAGGAGCGAAAACCCGTGTTTTGTCGGGTCGCGGCCCGCTTAAACGGGCGGGTCAAGACATGGGAGGAAGATGACTTTAGGTATCTACTGTTTTGGTTGGACCCGGGTTAGATATGGTTGGACCCGGGTTAGATGTGGTTGGACCCGTGTTGGACCTGGTTGTACCGGGTTGGACCCAATCCAGATCTAAAAAAAAAGGGATATGTATCAGAACTCGGATTTACACTTTAGTCCCTGGGGTTCTGTTTTATGCAGGTAAGTCCTTACACGTCAGTCCTTTAGTTTTTCATTTTCTCAATTTAATCCTAGATGAATGAATTATTGTTTAATTAATGATTTTATTGTATGATTAATGTTCAATTAATATTGTTTATGGATAATTAAATGAATTATGAGCTCACATGAGCCTCGGAGTAATGATCCGGCACGGTGAATAGAAATTATCCGCACCGTGAATAGTAATTTCCAGCGACCGTGAATAGTAATTTTGGCCGGAAACCGGCAAACCCCGAAGTGTTTGGCCGGAATTTTGAGACCTCGTGATTTTTGATCGTGAATAGTATTTTTGACCGATCTGGCAACCGTGAATAGCGTTTTTGGCCGATCCGATGAACCCCGAAGTGTTTGATCGGAATCCGACGCCTTGGGTTTTTCCCTGCCGAGCCCAGAAGGCTAATGGCATATACATACCGGAATAGTAACCGGATATTAATAATATATATTATATATATTATTGCTGAAAGATTTATCGAGTAAGCATATATTTTTTTTTATTTAAATTCCGATTGGGCTATTAAAGGGTCCATTGCATTTAATTCATGCCTTTAATTTTATTTATGCTTTATTTGGGCTCATGAAAGGCCCATAATGGCCGGCTAAGCCGCCTATTTCTTTACATTTTTAATTGGGCTCGTATAAGGCCCACCGCTTTTATTTTGCTGCAATTTAATTTTTAGTGGGTTCGCTATAGGCCCATTGCATTTTTTTTTTTAGCAATTTAATTTTTATTGGGCTAATTAATAAAAAGGCCCATCGCATGTAATTTTCAGACATTTATTTTTAATTGGGCTATAAAAGGGCCCATTGTATTTAATTACCTTGCCTTTAATTTTATGCTTAATATGGGCTCGTAATAGGCCCATCATTTAATTTTCTGTCATTTATTTTACTTGGGGTAATTTATTATAGGCCCCTTTGCTTATTTATTTTAATTAAGTATTTACTTATTCAATTATGATATTTGAATTTAAGACCCTCAAAATTTCCGGAAGAAATTTGTTATATGAGAACAAGAACTTATATGATAATAGTCTGGTAGACTAAATATAAGGGTCCAGCATACTCAATAATGGAAAATACAACGAAGACTCGAAGTCTTAACGTTCAAAAGATCCTGAAGATCCGTCAAAGGAAAATCGACAATAAATACTATTACCACCAGAAGATGGAAATTATATGACCACCAGAAGGTGGATATTATATTTGCTTACCCTGAAGGAGCAATTTTTTTATATTCAATTTTTTTTATGTTCAGTTTAAATGATTATGCATTGCAATTTATTTTATTTATTTTCAGAACTTTATGATTGTTTCTTAGAATAATGCCTGAAGCATTAGTCTCGACGACGATGCACAATTTGACATCCACAAGGGGGAGAATTATATGTGTGTGGATGTCATTATAACATATTATGACTTCTCGAAATAAAAAAAATAAAAAATGATTAACACGCTCCAGAAGAGCATAAATTCGAATATGTTCCTGAAGAACGCATGTTTTAATAAGATCTAGAAGATCGTATATTTACGCGAGTACAGTCACCCCCAGTAATAAAATGAATTATTGTGGATCCCAAATGAATTGACTCAGACTTATTCCCTGAAGCGAATAAGACAATATAATTATTTGTGCCTGTGAGCGTAAATGAGATAATAAATGGAAATGGCTCAAAGCAAACATGCATATTATTATTACATAATCGGATACATAACTGGAGAACATTCAAAGAGGAATGGTTCCCATACATATTCTTAAGCAAGTAATCTATCTGTTGGGTTCAACATTAACCCTGAAACTCTGAGCCTCACCATTAATGTTGACCCTAACACTGTCGTTCCAGGAGAACCACATACCACCCCTATTGTTTTCTCCAGGTATCTCAAACCGATTCGTTGGAGGAAAACGAAGTGGAATCACACCATGATTCTCTCCTGCTTGCCACAAAGTCTCGGTAATCAGTACCATGTTAGGCTTGTACTGATTCTTTAGATCCCTTAAGGTATGCACAAAGTCTTGAGACCTTCTTGCTATACCCCTGCAATTCCACAATAAAAGTCGTACCTTAGGCCATGTAGGTGGTAACCCAGTCACCCTTGGGACGCTCCGAGCCATCATGGAAACCTGATAATAACTGCTTTCATTTAAAATTTGACATGAAGGCTCTAGCTGAAATTCCTGCATCCTAGCAGATATGAAAAACATTATAGAGTTAGCTGAGCCATAAAAATTTGTCCTGAGATTGCCTTGGTCCTCCAGGAAGAAAGTTTCTTCCATTGGAGTCACAAAGAACCTAGACGAGTATAACTCATCTACAAAAACCAAACGTGGGATTCTTGCTAGCTCATTAGGCAGTTCCTCTTGTTGTTCATTTACCATGCTATAGGCCAATCTATTTCTTCTGCCTAGTGAGGCACCCTCAACAAAGAAAACAGTAGCTGGGGAAGGCATTTTTGTCTTGGTTGAGTTTTTCTTTTTCTTTGCTTTGATGAATTTTTCTATATCTATGAGTTTTCCTGTATCTTCCCATGTAATCCTTCCCCCATTTTATAGCCTGAGCATAGATAGCGAGGTGTCCCCGAAAAGATCCAGAAGATTTTTCGGTGGATTATATTATTATTCAGAAAATTCCAAAGCTTTACAATCCTCGAGGATTTGCTTTTGGAAATGTCTGCCACTACATTAATTATTGCTCAATAATTCTGATCTTTTCCGACATGAGTGGCAGAAATAAGTTTAAAATTGGCACATATATAGCTAGCCTGAAGCTAGCAGTTGAGTAATTGAAACTTAACATATCCAGCCAGAAGCTGGAATGCACTAGCCTGGAGCTAGCAATTTTAAGTGTTTAAATACACAGCTTGCGCAGCCTAAAGCTGACACCAACTTGAAGTTGGTTCATGGATTTATTGTTTGGCATGACCGGATGGGCCATCCCGGTTCAATTATGATGCACAAAATTTGTTTTGATCATTGATTGAAAAACCAGAAGTTTTTATAATCAATAAATTTTCATATGTTTGTTTGCTGCAAAATTTATAATACGACCTTCCTAAGATGAGAATGGCCTAGCATCACCAGCAAGTTTAAGAATAATTCAGGGACATGAACGCGGACTGATCAATCCGCGGTGTTAACCATCTAGGTAATTTTTACGATGCATCGACTAGATGGTTTATTGTGTGACGAAAGTTGGCATAAGTGCGCACTTATTATGCCACTTGCGGGTACATGTCCCTACTTATGTTACTAGACTATATGTCTAGATAATGCTGGGATATTTCATCAATAAGAGACTGTATATCATTGGAAATAAACCCAAACAAATCTGGGGGAACATTGACAATTGATTGCACGACTGTTGATGAAATATTATTGCTTGAGAAATTGATATTTTATATGCAGCAACACTGTGCATCAAGCCAACATGATGTTATAAGAACCCCCCCATTTAATTAATTAATGGTCACATACATAGTATCTCCCATCTTCGGACCTTGAGTTATATAATGCTCCACCACAGGGTTGTGAAATTGGTCCCTTAAAGAAGATTGGGAATCTACGTTGGGTATGTATCTCCATATATTATAAAGATAATTGAAACCTATGACAGGGGATTGGAGATTCATTTATAGCAATATTTGCTTATTAGTTGATGTTTTACCCAACATCAGGGGGAGAGAAAATAAGCAGCTGCATCAAGAAATTATTGAAATGACTTATCAATATTTAATTTTTGATCCTCGAATATTAGTATGAACCTGAAGTTCTAAGAAATGATTCATTTGCAGAAGATTAGTAAGTCATTTGCCAGACATATTTATTTGAAATATGTGACTATATACCAGCTGCAAATGCTCCTGTTTTGATGTTCCTGAAGAACAATATAAGTATGCAAATGAATCCATATGGATTATACTCGGTTCCAAAAGAAAAGAAATTCTCGATAGAGAAAAAGGAGCAAAAGTGATAAGATGGCCCCAGTGAGAAAATAAGACCTCCAGTAGAGGTTTGAATTAAAAGTCCTCCAGAAGAGGTTGATTCTCTGACACAATTGATAAATTTCCAGAAGTAACTCAGGTACCTGAAATATATGAGCATGATGAGATCTCAATTACTGTGTCAGGAATAAGACAGAACCGACATAAAATAACCGTCGACGGAATATTTATTGTTTAATATAGCGCTAAATGAAATGAGGATCATGAACCTACATTGACGAATGTAGGCACAGTATAATTGGCCAAAATATAGAAATACAATTAAGGCTGTGTTGGATTCGCCCGAAACGAGAAATTGGACTCGCCCGAAGCGAGAAGTTTTTCGGACCTGTAGTCCGTGCACCAAAAGGTGTAAAGTTCTATTGGTCATAAAAGGGTATTTGTGCGGAAAGAAATAGATAATGAGATGTAAAGCACGGTTTGTGGCACAAAGTTTTTACCCAAACGACCAGGTATTAATTATGAGGAGATATACTCCCCTGTGGTGGATGCAATTATTTTGATATGTCTGACAGTATATGAAAGGTACTAGAAATGCATCTAGTGAATGCTATTACAGCCTATTATTATGGATCCATAAGTCATGAAGATCCCTGAAGGATCCAAGTTGCCTGAAGCAACTAATTCCCGGGAAAATAACAAAATAGAACTGAATTGATGTTTTCAGTCATTTTTTTTTAGTATGGATAAATCTAATTATGATTGGCACTCCAGAAGAGGTCTCTAAATACCGTGCTATTAGATTGGTCCTGGAGTAACCTGTCTAAATGCAATTTATATTGCCAAGAAAATAAAGCCTGAAGCTTATGACTTAAGCCTAATGGCAATATATAGATTTGCTCTTATCTTCGGGATATAAAAGATGCGGTGTCATGAGAATTCTGGTAAACCCGAAGAAAAAGAGTTGGTTTTTGCAGATGCTCATCCCTCATTTGATCCACAAAGTTGCACAGCCGGACATCTGCCACAACTTTACACATGAAGTTGCTATATTATCGGGCCTACAAAAGCAAGATGGCAAGATAGACGCTCCAATAACAAAATCATGAAGATAATGCTGTCAACTCTGTTCAATTAAAGCAATGATGTATCAATGTGATCAGACAACACACACGTCACCAGAAGCTGCCAAGGACGATAGGCATGCAACGATATCAAGAAGTCAAGAGAGGTCAAAATGAGGGGGAGTAGAATACGCACTGCACTCTTTTTTCCTTCACCAAGTTTTTATCCCACTGGGTTTTTCTTGGTAAGGTTTTTAATGAGGCAGTTCTCCCTTAGCGTATACTACCCAATGTATAATAACATCCAGAGGGGAGTGTTATAAAACGTGATTTTATATGGATGTATTATACCTACCAAAACAGTGCTTCCCCCCTATATATATTGCAATCTAAAAGAGTATTAAGTGAATGAATGAAAAAATGGCAGAGCTCCTCCTCTCGTTCCTTTTCTCCTCCTCTCTTCTCTCAGCTTTCTTCACTTCATCAATACTAAACACTCAATATTAAACACCTTGATTTACAACACCATTAGATTATGTCTCATCAGACAAATTAAACTATTGTCTCCTTAGATAAATATAATATAAACAAACTGGTTTTTTGGGCCCACTACATATCAAGTAACTAAATTTTTGTCCTCTTAGCTACATGTAATATGAACCGAATGCCCAACAGCCCAAGTGCAATTGAACCGGAACCTATTGACTCGGCAAAGAAAAAAGCAATACCTATCGACAAAAAAGAAAAAATTGAACCAGAACCTATCGCCCAAAACAAAAAGAAATTGAACCAAAACTCAAGAAGAACCCTTAGCCTCCATTCCCTTTCTACTCCTACCTCTCCTCCACTGCCAGCACCATCCACCTCTCCTACAATTTCGCCCCTTCCTCCTCTCGCGCCCTCTTCCTCCCCAACTCCTCTACCCCCTTTGTCCTTGCATCCGTCGCGGCCGCCCCGATGGATGAGCTCGTCAAGTTTGCCAAGCGGCGCATGCCATAGATTAGTAGGGGAATGCCGCCTTGCATTTGCTGGCCACTGGGGGTCCAACTGATGGGCTAGAGTTAGACGTGCAGGATTTGTTGAGGGTTAACGACGCCAACCACAATGGCCACGTCGCTACATGGTCGATAAGGAGGTGGAGAGGTTCTGGATTTCTCAGGCCATTGACCTCGAATACAACGATTACATTTTATCAAGGCTGGTATAATTTCTCATTCTTGGTGTTTGTGTGCATAAGTTTTGGTTTAGTTAGGTTTTATTTCTGTTGGCTTTAGATTCTGAATTTGATTGAAATTTTGAGATTGTGGCTGTTTTGTTGGTTGAGGTCGTGCCTAGTGATTTTTTTTTTTTGTTGTTGTTACCATGAGTATAAGCCCTTTTGATTGCTATTTAGACCTTAATTTAGTTTTTGTGTCCAAGAATTAGGTTTAGCTAAGTAACGGTTGCTCCCACTGCTCATGGAAGTACAGATTATTAGTTAGTCAAGTATTCATTGACAGTGATATGTTTACTTCTAATCGTTGTGATAGACAACTTCTCCTTGTTTTTTTTTTTAGTTATTTACATGAGAGAGTTGGTTTGGAGTTGAGGGTAAGAACTATCAGGCTTGGAGAAACTTCTTGCGCCTTGATCTTATCATGGAAAACAATGGATATTTGGTGACTGAAACTATTATCATTAAAGCAAAAAAGTTTCCCATATCTCCTATTGAATATGTCTACCTAAATGCCACTCTCATAGAGAATTTCGAAATATATTACAATACCTGAAATGAATCATATGAAAGTAGTAGTCTTTGGTTGTCAATGAACAATGACTATACTTTTGCAATGGTTCTGTTGGTCTGTTCGGAATGCATTATTACCCTTGTCCTCCACTCCTTC
>JAKUCV010003796.1:1975-63824 GCA_028386065.3 Turnera subulata
GATGTAATTTGCCGCTTGTTTGTATCTTTGCTAATGCCTTGTATGTCACCTGCTTATTGAGCCGTGGACTCACCCCCCATTCTTTCCACACCCATGTTTCAGGACTAGGTGAGATCGAGCAGCTGGTGTGGGCAGGTTCGAGAGGCGTGTCTTGTAGCGATGGGTACATAGCCAGACTTGGTCTCTCTTAGTGTATATGAACTTGAATGGGTTGGCTAAAAACTGATGTTAGTAGTGCCCCGACTTATTGTACATAATCTATGTAAATATAAGCTGAATGTTAGCGTGTACTCGTTGGTTCTTTATATTGTGATGCCCGTTTGATAATTGCTGCGCGCTAGTTATTGCTGCCCGTCTGGCTAGCTTCTGCCTATGGTTTTTCTAAGGCCTTTGGGTGCTCTGTGCTGGCAGATGGCTGGCTCGGGTGCCTGGCCGGTCACGTTTGACGGGGCTTGACAGATTCGGAGTCTAGCATTATGCTGACATTTCCAGAATCTATTCTTCAACATCTTCCTGGTGGCTTGCAATTTGAAACGGGCTCTGCTCTGTGGGGGGCCAGTTATGGGCAATTCCTAGGTGTGCTTAACCAAATTTGCGCAATCAGGATCTTCAAGCCACACTCTTTCAAATCTGAACATTCTCCTATGTTTATTGCACTAGTTGGTGAGAACCAGACATAATGGTCTATGATCAGACCCTAGGAAAAATTCATGCAAAATTTTTGCCTCAGGGTAGCAGAACCTCCAATTGGATGAAATTGCACTACTGCCAGTTTGGCAATTATGCCAGGTGAAGGGGCTGCCTCAAAAACCAAGATCCATTAACTCCCATTCCTCCATGAAATCCGTGAAATCCCGCATCTGTGAGAGAGTGGAAAGATTACCACCTTGCTTCTCTGATTCCAAAAAGACAGAGTTAAAGTCACCGAGTAATTCCCAGGGATGAGTACCTGGACGTAAAACCTTAATATCGTTCCAAAAACCAGGCCTGTCATGCCTATCAGGTGGAGCATAAACAAATGTCAACCACCATTTACACGAAGGGTTATTCACCAAAATATGAATATAATTTGGACAACTGTCCAAAATAGAAATAGATAGGTTGGCCTTCCACCAGAATGCCAATCCTCCGCTAACACCAGTTCTATCAACATAGAAGTTGTGTTCAAAATGCAGACTGTTTCTCAGGTACTCCAGATAGTTCTTGGACTGCTTGGTCTCCATCAAAAATACCATACAAGGGTTGTACTTTTGCTTGAGATCTCTCAAGACATTAACTGTCAGAGGTTGCCCCGCTCCCTGACAGTTCCACAATAAGAGCATCATGATGACCGCTGTGGCTTAGGGCAGGCCACAGAACCCTTATTGGATTTGCTGGGTTTGACATTACCGTCATGACAGACAGTAATAGGAACAGAGATAAGAGAACTCAGGTCCTCCGCAGATGGTTCGGCATCAAATTGTTGTGGCGGTAGGCCTCTGAGACGTGCACTCCTCTTCCATTTGCGGGCTGGTGGTGCATCAAGAACAGGGACAGGCCGGATCTCAATAATATAACTCAACACTAGTTGTGCCTCATGCCTTTCCTAGGCTAAAACCATTTCATTTATTTCTTCAGGGTCTAACTTGGGTGAGTCCCTATAACCCCCAGATGGGCTCTCAACATCCAAGTCCAAGATCCCAATCCCCCTAGCAATTTTCGAAGCAGATGAGTAGTTGATAGGTGGCTCGTACTCAGGGTAGTCATCGTCCACATAATTTGAATTTATCACAGGCGCCGTGACTAGAGGAGCCACCTGGGCCCCAATAGCAAGATCAACTATTGGTCCCACCTCCAGATTTTCTGAGCTCTCCATACCCTCCCTTTGACCAGTATTCAGGTTGACATCAGTGACCACATCAGTAGCTGGTCCATGAGAGCAAGCCTTTTCAGCAAGATTTCCGGCTGCACCCTCGGGAATAATTTTCTCTAACCACACCTGTTTACCCACTGGTTTTTTGGACTTCTTCCTGTTTTGAACAGGGGAGACTCTTCTTCGCTTTCCAGTCCCAACCGTCGGTGCCAAGATCTCCGGTTGTGGTACCTCATGTGGTACCTCATGTGTATCAGCCCTCAACCAAGGGCCGTAACCCTTCTCCGGGATATCAAGAACTGGTGGTTTGTCATTGGGGCCTTTAAAGGGACATCGATTAAGAGAATGACCTAATCTGCCACAAAACCAACAGCACTCTGGTAGATTCTCATACCTAAACCGAATCCAAGTCTTTTGAGCATTCACATTGCACTGGAAACCAGTTGGTAGGGGTTTATCAACCCATAATGCCACCTTGAGCCTTATAAAGCTCGCCGGGTTGAGGATGTTTTTCAAAGACAAATCAGATGCCAGGAGGCCACCAAAAGAGTTACCTATAGAAAGAGCATTAGTTTCATTCATAAGCTCTAATGGCAGATCATGTACCTGAATCCAAATGCAAGACGTGCCAAGGTCAACCTGCTCCCAAGACAGTTGAGCCGACCACTCCTTCACCACAAGGTGGCAGTTGGAACAAAACCAAGGGGCACCAATTATCACCTTCAGTTTATCCTCCTCCTTCTCAAACTGGAAGAAGAAGAGGTTTGCCCCCTTATTAGAGATATCGAAAGTGCCGCCACAGTTCCAGAGCTTTTGAAGCGTGGACTTAAGATAACTCAAGCCAAAGAATTTATCAGAGACCATACGTCCCAGTAGACAGCACTTAGCAACACGAGCTAACTCTAGACATATGCCCGATAATTCTCCCGTAAAATCAGTTGGCTGAAGCTCCAGTTCGAAGGATGCCATATTCGTCTCCAGCAAACTCAAATACAAAACACCGTGAGCAAATAGTAAGAGCAAAGAAATTGTTTGAGAGGAAAAGACAGAGAAGGGAACATAACCGATACCCCAACCCCAACCATAAACCAATCAGACCCCATTAAGCTCAACTCCGTACCCTACTATGACCCCTCCAACTCCGAATCAATTGTCTCGAAAGACATTGTGTGAGAAACAAGGATAACGGGTACTCTGTTGTGATTGACGAGGGGTTAGTTTACTGTTCTTTTCCGGCTGTTTTGTGGTTTGGGGACATTGGGTTAGAGAGATGGAAGAGCTTCTCTCTCTAGCTATGTTTCTGCTACTTCCGCTTCCAACTCGTTATCGTAAAAATAATTGATGATTAAGTAGAACATATATGATCGACATGGGTTATGGGGGTAACTATATGGTCCGCTTTCATGGCGGCCTCGAAGATCAATGCGTTGATACTAGCTTAATTTACACATTGTTGTAATTATTGTTCTGGAGAACTTTTATTTTTTTGGTTAGAACTTTTGTGGAGAACTTTTGCTTCGTAGTTTTGAAAAAGATAAAACTAAATTAATTTTGTGTCTTGTTTCCATAATTACGGCAGTACTCCTTGCTCAATCAACACATATTTGATATTACCAATCCCTTACTCTCAGCTACCTGATGACACTATACACATATATGTTCCACATGGGCTTTTACTGATGGATCTGATCATTAATCAAATATTTAATGCAAAGCATGTGCTCCTTAATCATCATATTTTATATATTTGCCCACAACGTTTCCCAATTTGTCCTGATATTAATTTCTGATGGAGGCCTCTCTTAATTCTTTTCAATCTTTCCCAGCGCGCAGATACCACTCTTTATTAGATTTACGATAAATTGTTCAATCGATGTGTCAAGTCCTTCTATCAGCATTTGTGTAAGAGAGGAAAAAAGAAGGATCCCCTGGATTTCTTGATGATCCTTCTCTCGGGAATATGGTGAATGTCTTTTTTTGTCGAAAGAGTCATGGTATTTCATTCATCAAGAAGCATCAGTACATATAATACTCATCAGAGCTTGTGGATGAATCACTGTCCATCCTGTGTTACAAAGCAAAGCCATCATGTTTTTTGCAATCCAATCTGCAGCAGCATTTGCTGACCTATGAACTTTAAGAAAAGAGCATTCCTGCAAACTATTTGCAAGGTATTTAATTTGCTGCACTATAGTATCAATCTCCCAAGAAGTATTTGTACCATCAACTAATGCTTGCCAAACCAAAAGCGAGTCAGTCTCAATGGATACTTCATTGTACCCTCTAGCAATGGCTAGAGTGACTGCCTCCTTGACAGCTAAAGCTTCAGCCGCCAAGACAGAGTTAGCATGAATTCTCTTGACCACACCATCAATCATCTTACCCTCACTGTTGCGACAGCATACACCAATACCCATAACTTCAGCATCATTCCTCACTGCCGCATCACAATTTATTTTGATTTTTCCAGGTTCCGGCCGAGTCCACTTCTTCTGTATATTGCAGTTAGTCACCCTTCCATTGAACTCATTTGCATTATGTATACCCACATATTCATTGTAAGCAACCTCAGCTCCTCTAAAGGTGGTAACTGGATCAATTTGTTCTCCCTCAAATAGATTATAATTCCTCGCCTTCCATATTTGCCACATTAAGTGTGCTGCTCTGCTTTTTATCTCTTGTCGTCTTTTTGCATCCATTCCTCTTCCGATGTTCTCCCACCAATCCTCAATATCACAACTGTTCCTGTTATCCATTACCAACCCCATTTGTGAGCCAAACCAGGCCGCACGGGCATGAGAGCATCTGAACATCATATGCTCCAATGTCTCTTCACTTGTTTCACAAACAGGGCATAGTTTATCAACTGTCATTTTCCTCGCAGCCAAATTTGATCTCACTGAAAGAGCCCCTGATAATAATCTCCACATGAAGTTTTTAATCTTAGGTTGAGCATTCAAATTCCACAACTCATTCCAGTTGATGTCGGCCCTTGCTGTAGTTGTAGTATTATTTCCTTGATTTATGACCATCAAGGATTCATGTTGCTGTAACCTGTATCCGGATTTGACCGAATACACCCCAGATTTATTGAAATGCCAAACTAGTTTATCCTCAACTCTGTGGGAAATAGGTATGCTTTGTATGGCCCTCACTTCACTTGTGTTGAATAACCTTTGGAGTAGATTAGTGTTCCATTCATCTTTATTTGGCTTCAGTAAGTCTCCTACCATGAAGGCACCAACCTGCTCAGCTGGAGGAGACTGGACCAGAAAATTATCATCTTTTGGTATCCATTTGTCCTTCCATATTACCACTTTCCTTCCATTCCCTATATTCCACCTCAAACCCTTATCCAACAGTTCTCTTCCTAGCATCAAGCTATTCCATGCCCAAGATGCAGAGCTTCCTTTCTTGGCTTGCAAAAAATTAAATCTAGGGAAGTATTTCCCTTTCAACAATCTGGCCCAAAGTGCATGAGGATCGTTCACCAACCTCCAAGCTTGCTTCGCAAGAAGAGCTGTATTGAAGGATTCTAAATTACGGAACCCTAAACCACCTTTGCTTTTCATCCGAGTAAGCTTTTCCCAACTTAACCAATGCATCTTAGATTTTGCTTCGTCGCCACCCCAAAAAAATCTAGCCATGAGTCCATGCAACTGTTTACAAAAATTTGCAGGAAATTTGAATAATAGCATGACATATGTAGGAATTGCTGAAATAACAGATTTTATCAGAATTTCTCTTCCAGCCTGCGAAAGCAATTTCCCTTTCCACGCACTCAGCTTGTTTCGTACTTTCTCCATTACAAACTGAAGCATTTTAGTTTTTGATCTACCCCACCAAGTCGGAATCCCCAAATAAGTCTCATTATCATTTGCCATCTCCATTCCACTAACACAACATATTTCCTCCTTTTTCTCATCTGGGATATTTCTACTGAAATAAATCTTAGACTTGGAGTAGTTGATCATCTGACCTGATTCTTGGCTATACTTGTTCACCACTTCTAGGAGATTTTGTGTGTCTTCAGTGGTAGCTTCTCCAAATAAAATAGTGTCATCTGCATAAAAGATATGGTTGATATAGGGACAGAATCTATTCATCCGGTAGCCCTTAATGTGACCCAATTCAAAATTCAGGTTCAGCCTTCTAGATAGTCCCTCAGAAGCAAGGATAAATAAATACGGGGAAAGTGGATCCCCTTGCCTCAAACCACGGGAAGGCCTGAAAAATTCAGTCGGGCTACCATTGATCAACACAGCATAGCTTACCGTAGTAATGCAACTCATTATCAGATCAATCCATTTTTCAGCAAAACCAAAACATCTCATCACCTCCTTTAAATACGCCCACTCTAGCTTATCGTAAGCTTTGCTAACATCCATCTTCAGCATAACATTGCCTTTTTTGCCTTTTGCTCTATTGCGCATGGAATGGAGTGCTTCATGAGTGATCAAGATGTTGTCATGGATGCTCCTCTTTGGAACAAATGCCGCTTGGGTTTCCGAAATCAGCATTGGGAGCCATTTCTTCAACCTATTTGTCATCACTTTGGAGAAAACTTTATACACATAGTTACAACAACTGATTGGTCTAAATTGATTCAAATTCTCTGGGATCTTGACCTTTGGTATAAGTGAGATGTATGTGATATTAAGTTCCTTCAAAATGTGACCAGTTCTGAAAAAACTGCGAATTGCTTCCACCAGGTCATTTTTTAAGAATCCCCAATACTTCTGAAAAAATACTCCTTGAAAACCATCTGGACCCGGAGCCTTGCCAGCTCCCATTGAAAAGACTGCATCTTTCACTTCCTCCACAGTCACTTCTGCAAGCAAACACTCATTTATTTCATCCGAGACCAATCGTGGAATTAGAGTTCTGAGCTCCTCCGAAGGAAGAGCACCACTTGTCTCATAAACCTGTTTGAAGTGATTTATCACCTCCTCTTGAATTTCTTTAGGGTCGTCTAACCATTGCCCAGCTGCATTTTGGATTTTGGTTATACGATTCCTTGATCTTCTCTGCACTGTAGTAGTGTGGAAGAAACATGTATTTCTATCTCCAGCTGTGATCCATTTTACCCTTGCTTTTTGCGACCAATACAACTCCTCATTCTTCCATTCTTTCTCTAGTTTCTGCAATACTTCAGTTTCTCTGCTTCTCACCTCAGCAGTGAAGGCCAATGCTTGGATTCCTTTTAGTTCTTCCAACAAACTATTTATTATGTGTCTGGTATTTCTTTGTCTGCCTCTAGCCCACTTAATCAGCTCCAACCTTGATAACCTCAACTTTTGGGCAATCTTAAATTGCCTAGATCCAGAGACATTTTCATTCCATGCATTCTGAACAATTTCTTCATTGCCCTCCTCTTCGGTCCATCTAGAGTCAAAGATAAATCTTCTGCCCCCTTTATACACTTTTGAGCCACTTAACTGCAGTATGAGTGGCCTGTGATCGGAACCAACCATAACCTCATTACACAAAGAGGTGTCAGGCCAGGACATTCTCCATCTGATATTTGCTACAGCTCTATCAAGTTTCGCCTGAATGTTGTCCTCTCCTGCTCTTTTGTTAGACCAAGTGAACTTGCATCCTTTACAATCTAGCTCCATCATCTCATTTGTGCCCATAAACTCTGCGAAATCCTCTGTTTGAGATGGTCTAACACCCAGTCCACCTTCTTTATCCTCCATACCAAGTAAAGCATTAAAATCCCCTATCACAATCCAACTTTCATCAACCGTTACTCCTAAGCCATTTAGGGCTCTCCAAAACTCAGGTCTGTCTGCAGATTTCGGTGGGCCGTAAACAAAGGAGCAATAGAATGGCTCCTTATCCAGATAATTTATCCTGGCATGAATGAAGTTTATAGATTTTTGAATGCACTGCAACTGAACCTCATCATTCCACCACACTGCTAGACCCCCAGCCTTTCCAATTGGGTCAACATACTCGGCATTGCCAAAACCTATCTTCCTTCTCTTCCGTTCTAAATTCCTCTGTTTTTGTTTTGTTTCAATGAGAAAGACAATCTTCGGTTTAAAACTGTCTTGTAGTTGCAGCAACCGGCTATGGGTGAGAGAACTCCCCAAGCCTCTACAATTCCACACGAGCATTGACATGCTCACTGATTATAAACTCTTTACTACTCAAACTCATAAAGCAGAAAAACAATTCTGCTACTCAACTCACAAAGCAGAAAAAAAAAAACAATTCTGCTACTCAAACAAAGGAAACTTGTCCCAAAAACATCCATTTAGACATGATTCAGACACCATGAAACAAGTAGAAGCATGGTACCTGTTTATTTCTTCCTTTCTCCACTTAGTCGGTGCTCCTCATGGTCGGAAACCGTCAAGGTTGACGGAAAAAAGTTTGGTGAAAGAACTGTTTTCAGACTGGCACGAATACCAAGAGAGAGAAAAGAGCCGTTGTGTGGAAACGTTAGTGAATATGGTGAATGTCTTAGTAATTAGAATGTGAAATTCCTGTATTTTTTCCCTAGCTTTCATTGTGACATCTGTCTACTAATTTTTTCCCTAGATACAAACTGCTAGAACAGCACGCAGACTACTGCCGGAGAAGGGAGAAGAAGGGCCCTAGACTTGTTGTCGGTGCCATCAACACCCCTCCCGTCAAATCGCTTTTGCCGAGCCCCGTCGCATGGCCAGAGCATCTATCAACTGCCATCGCAGGTAGCCGTAAGGTAGATTTGAGAGGATCTGGTTAAGCCCAAGTTGAATCTGTCCAGACCCGTTGAAGCCGACTTCTGTCGACCTTAGCTGCTGTCCACGCCACCATTACCGGAGAAGACGAGGACGTGACAGAACTACCATGTTCCAGTTTGATCCACCACCTTCACTAAGACAAACCTTCATCGGAAGAGGGACGCTATCGGGGCAAGAAGACTGCAGTAACAGCCACCGTACCCACAATCGACAGTTGTCACCACTCGCCAAAGGCCGAAGGTGACAGTGTTAGTGTAATATGCCCAAAAGCCAATCAATGGATGATTGTTTGTAGTCATGTATACACAATAAGGTTATTCCAATAAATATCGTTTGTGAGATGAACGCTTGCACATATTTATAACCCTAGAATATTTCATCTTCTTAAATGTCCCTAGTTGATTATTATTACGGATGGGTTGTAATAATAAATTAAGACTAGTGTATGTTGAGAATTTATATGTGATATGAATTCTACATAAGGGTACAAGTTAGAGAACTTGTGGACTGGACCGACCCACATAAGAACGCTACATGGAACGTAATATGTTTGTCGATAGCGGTTCTTATATGCATTGTCCTTAGACCTGAGATCATCAAGGTTCCCAACATATGAGTCGTATACTTTGATATTACTCTTGGCTATTTCGTAAATGAGTAGACCTTAGTGTAATCATTGGGTATATGATAAATGTGTAGTGGGTTTTGTATGATCCAGAGGGGATTCGTCCAACCCATATAACGAGTATATTGTCGGATGGTTTCTTGATAGAGTTGAACCGTAAATGCATGGCCATGCTCGGATTGTGATATGGTGATATCATAGGTATCCGTTTTATGCGGTTAACTCGAGGATCAAGAAACTAAGATTGAACATATGCGAGATTGACATATTCCATGTCTCGTGTTTAATCTTGATAATGGGACGAAGGGACGATGACATGTTTGCGAGGCATATGAATCAGTACTGATCTTGTCGCCGTTCGGGTAGCAATGATGTGTTGCTAGACGCCGCTCTTTGCTTATAATTGTAAATGAGTTTACAATTATTACCGGACGTTACAAGTGCCTACAGGGTCACACACTTAGAGCCGTTGATTCGAGCTGGTGGTTGGACCATGGTTGGACCGTGGTTGAACCAGGGTCGTTTTGGGCTGGTTTGGTTCACTAAATGTCTGATTTATTGAACCATAATTAGTTCTATGTGATGTGTAATCCCACCAAGAGTTAATGGAGACATAATTAGCTAAAAGCTAATCATGTTGGCCAAAGGTGTTGGCCACTTTGTCCCTTACTTTTGTGAGTGGGATTAGACTAAGGTAATCTGATTATACTTGGTGATTCATCACTTTGAGTCTGAAATTTTCAGAGGATTGAGCCTTGAGAGAGTCTTGAGAGTTCTTGTGAGTTTCAGACCATGCACACCTTCTTTGAGAAAGAAGAAGATACCACAAACTCTAGCTTCCGAAACCTGCTGCTAGCACATCAGTTCGGGGGTGCTCGGGTTGGTAATAGTGTGACAATTCCAACTAGTTATCATGGTTCATGTGGATACCATAGAGGGGCGGGATTGCTGTCCGGCTCTTGCTGATTCGGATCATTAGTTGAGTGAAAGACCTCAACCGAACCAAGTATATTTTTCTATAACTCGGTTTACTCTGTTTCACATGGATCCTCCATGAGTACCTGGAATTCTGCTGCGCATTTAGTTGCATTTGATTGTCAAATTGTATGACCCGGATACTTACAGACAGACCCACAAAAAGAGGATACCATCGACAAAAATAGGGTACCGGTGCCAAATAGAGGGTACCACCCTGATGTCAAGTCACCAAAACCAGATCCAGTAGAGAACGAGGCATGTTTCTTTGCTGGATCATCGTTAGATGCGGGTTTAACGAACCTGTGGCTTAGCCAAGAACCCTGCCGCCGTTGAGAAGAAGCGAAACCTGCACACGGCTTGGGGAGGAGTCACCAGATCCTCCCGGATCAGTGCCCCGCGCAACTTCCTGAGACGTGACTGGATCTGTGCGCCACGCCGCCGATCGAGATGAGACAAAACCTGCACCATCCCCCTTCGCTCACACACGACGAGGCCATGGTAAGCAACCTCGTCGTCGGCGTTGCACCCGTCGTGGCGAGACTGATGTCATCGTGAGCCCCGCCTCGAGCTCTGGTGGCCGGCTGTCGTGCCGCGATCAACACCACCTGAGCGAACCGCCTGCTGCTTGCTGCCATCATCACCGTCGCGGTCTCATCTGCCACTGCCGAACGCCGCAACCTGCTCACCTGATTTTGGGCGGATGTACCGAGCGAGAGCAACCGGTTAAAAATGGGTGAAAGAAAGAAACAAATGGAAGAGAGGAGCAAATGTGCGTGCGAAGAAAAGTAATTAAAAGGAAGAAAACTCATAGGGGGCTGGACTGAACAATCAACGTCCCTAAGTGTTTAACAGGCCTAGGTGGATGGTTATAAAATCTCACTAAGCCCAAATGCACCAAATGCTCACATGAGAGGCCCGCATGCATGGAGCACTTGCCTGCTCACTTTGCCCAGGCTTCCAGAATTTCTCACAGTAACATACCTTATATGTCACGCACTACTAATTTCATATAATGCATGCCCATGATCATATGAAGAGTAGTCTCTTACAATGATTGATGCCAATTTATTCATGCTTATCTACGGTCATATGCCATGTAGTTATAGTGCTCGCTTTCAACATATGATACTAATTCCTATCTCCCTTTCATATGATGCTAACATAAAGCTTGTATGAAAGTTATGACAATTGATCACTTAATTACTTGTGAATGTTAAATCTCGCATCGTCATATCATATCGCGTAAAATGGACAGTCCCACAAATTAGTTGACTATTCATTCATTTTATATGTTATTTTATTGTACCCCATGTGATTATTTAGAACTAAATACTCCATGTGTACATATGGCAATAATTACCAACAAAAATATATGACATTAATTCGGCCATAGAAACATCCTGAAATGGTTCCCATTTTACTTTGGGCATGTAACATAAGAATCATGATATAATTATTGTCATTATTGCTTAGTTACTCTATGTTCCTTATGTTCTCATTGGTAATTGCATGGTTGTATAAATGAGACCATCCAATTACTCTTGAATACATCCAATTACTCTTGAATGTAGTATTGCTAATCTGGTTACAGTATTTCCATACTAGACGTCATGACTCTTGGCTTTATTGTTGTGGCTTTGCTAAGCTTTATTTATGCTTCCTTGGTGTATGCTCGTACATACTTGGAGAATCACATGATTTTTATCATGAGTGATACTAAACTTATTATTATTAATGATGCTTCGACATAATGTTTGGGTACCTCAAGTCGTTGAGGGAATACAAATCCACCATGACATCAAGATGCTCATTATAATATCTTCAACTACATCACAAGTATGCATTGCAATATGTGTATTACTTGTTAAACATATTACGCCCTAGCAATGTTACTCAATAATCTAATATGATATTGATTCGACCACTACAAAATGTCATGAGGGTTATTTTTGTCATGCATACAACATAAAGTTCACATGAAAATCATGACAATTGATTGTAATTATTGTCATTATATCGCTTGATTATTTGCAAATGCGTATAGTCATTACGCAAAGAGGTTACCTGATAGCTCTCACATACAGTACTTCTAATGATGCTTTTAACAAAATATTTGTGATATCTCATATAAGTTCTCAGGTTAGAAGATTGATCTTTTCAAAGGCCCCTTGAGGAGGAGCCAAAAAAGCAAAACAAATTTGCACTTTATGGAGACCCTCTTTGTAAGGAAACCTGTACCTTGAGGCACACCTGAAGCGGAACCTATGAAGGGACCCTGAAACAGTACCTGAAGCAATCTCACACACAATGTGGAAGCTCGACCAAGCCCCACTTGTAGGATCCCGAACCTAGGGATGCTCTCACCCCTGAGTTAGAGCAGGAAGCTGAAGAGCTTCCCAAAGAAATTCTAGACCGTACATTTGATGCAAATGAGAGGGACTCAAATCCCATCCAGTATGTTACTTACAACCAACCATACAGTAGTTGCGAACTACCTGAGAAGCATTATCTTGTACGATGATAGCGCCCACCTTCTATGATGGTACGCAAAGCTGATAGGACAGGCTCCCGCGTAGATCCATATCTTCCCTCCTAAAGCTGGCAGGGATGCTTGAACAGAGGTTCCCAATTCGTGCTTCCCTAAAAAAGGACAACGACACCTCCTTGATACCCAACGTGACGAATGAGAATTGCCCAGGGACTATGTATGACAATTCAACAAGAAATGTTGCAATTAAAAGATACAAAATGCCAAGATAGCTATGCCACAAAAGGGGCAGGGAGAAGAAGTTTCCTGACTCTTCTTTCTGGTTCCCCAGACCCGCAATGACCATCTCACGAAGAGGACACTTGAGTGCTTTTGCTGGGATAGTACCCGCCTACAAAAATACAACAAATCGGAGTGTCGATGGAACCAAACACGGTGACGAGTGAGATCCAAATCCTAAGACCTCCGAGAAAGGCTAGCAAACACAACGAAGATGTCATGGCAATTTCCTTGAGACTTGCCTATTGACACCAGAAGAGCCTTAAACGCTGCCCCCGAGATGATTCAAGAACGTAGATATGAACATAAAACGGCCGCCCTTAATGGGGGTTATCAAATCCAGACACTCCAGATTACATGCAATCAAAATGGGCGGACCCTCCTCAATTCTCTTGGAAGTCCTAGCCGATTCCAGATTACATTGAGCTTGCTGATGAACGAACACAAAAAAGATTGCCATGATTCATAATATTTCCACCTCGTATCCCTTTGCTCGAATGGGAACGACAAGAGATCATTTACCGAAGCTTAGTTCGTATCGAGCCACTGTCAAAGAGCATGTCGATCTGTTAATAGGGCACCTCACAGACCAAACTGTCATAGGGGATGCTCATCTCTTAATAGGGCTCCTCACAGACCAAAGGGTACCCCATCACAATGGGAACTCCCTCTAAAACACCCATGAGGTGTAACATGTGCATAAGCCATCTCTGAATGGGCTACAACATCCTAAAGGGTACCCACATGATGGGAACTCCCTCCAAAAGACCCATGAGGTGTAACATATGCATAAGCCACCTATCAATGGGCTACAGCATCCAAAAGGTACCCATTCTTTAATAGGCTACTGAAGGTATCCTAGTTAAAATGGTGGACGGAACACTTGAGGATCCTGTTGAGAGAATCAGGTTCCAGGAAGCTTCCGTGATGGCCATATATGTCCCATGAGGCTCTAGCATAAAGGAGGTAGTTTATCTCTGAGAAAATCTGTGCAACAACAAAGGATCATTTGTAGAATCCAAAGCTAAGGATGCACTCACCCTCAACGCCGGGGGCTGGAAGCAGGAGAGCTTCCCGAAGAAATCAAAATCCAGACCATCAAACTCTTTGAAGGGAAGATCAAATCCCATCATGCATGCCGCTGGTGGCTGAATGATGTCGAAATTAATAATGATGACTACACAACATGTGTGTACCATCAAAGGCTGCCTGATAATAACCTGGAAGATCTAAAAGTGAGGAATGGCGAGCTACCCTCAAAGGGAAGTCCAAGGATGAAGCTTGAGAACAAACACCATTTCTTGCAAACAGCCCCATCGAAGCCATACAACGCAAAGGCCCATAGTCGTGCCACAAAACGTGAAAGGCCCTGAGAACGCTAACACACAGTGGTGTCCTTGAACTCAAGCTAATCCGCAAGCTTACCTAAGAGAGAGGAAGCCTCCATAAACTTGCTTAAAGAAGAAAACCAGGATGACATCCCAAGATGGCTCCCTAAGGTTTCAAATGCCCTAACAGATGCAACACAGGTTAAGCTTACAAGGCCAATGTGTGGCACCTACAAAGCTACCTATATTGCATCTAGGGCTACCCTTCGTTGAACAGGGTTCCAAATGCCTAAAAGCCATTCCAGAGGATGCCTAAGTAGCACCAAAAGTCGCTTTTCCTTGATAAAGCACCTAATGCTAAAGCTCCATTTCAGAAAATGGTCACCAAAATGACCCACGAGTGACCTAAAACAAAGATCCAATTGAGGGTCCAAAACAGAGGCCGGAGGTGCCCAATGTAGATAACCCCGTAGAGTGGTTCCCGACAATGATCCTATTGAGGGTCCAAAACAAAGGCCGGGAGGTGCCCAAGGTAGATAACCCCGTGGAGTGGTTCTCAACAAAGATCCTATTGAGGGTCCAAAACAAAGGCCAGGAAGTGCCCAACGTAGATAACCTCGTGGAGTGGTTCCCAACAAAGATCCTATTGAGGGTCCAAAACAAAGGCCGGGAGGTGCCCAACATAGATAACCTCGTGGAGTGGTTCCCAACAAAGATCCTATTGATGGTCCAAAACATAGACCGGGAGGTGCCCAACATAGATGACACGTGGAGTGGTTCCCAACATAGATCCTGTTGATGGTCCAAAACAGAGGCCGAGAGGTGCCCAATGTAGATAACCCCATGAAGTGGTTCCCAACAAAGATCCTATTGAGGGTCCAAAACATAGGCTGGGAGGTGCCCAACATAGATGACCCGTGGAGTGGTTCCCAACAAAGATCCTATTGAGGGTCCAAAAGAAACGCCGGGAGGTGCCCAAAGTAGATAACCCGTAGTTTGGTTCCCAACAGAGACCTCATGGAGGTCCCAAAACAAAGGCCGGAAGGTGCCCAACGACGATAACCTATAAGGTGGTTCGAAACAAAAGACCCCATGGAGGTCCCAAAACGAAGGCCAGAAGGTGCCCAATGAAGATAAACCATATAGTGGTGCTAAGCAAGAAACCTCACAGAGGTCCCAAAATGAAGGCCAGGAGGTGCCCAATGAAGATCATCCATAGAGTGGTTCCGAACCTAGACTCTAAAGAGGCTCACAATGAAAGCCGAGAGGTGCCCAATGATGATAACAAATGCAATAGTATCCTTTAGTCGGAAAAGCTTATTCTAACTCAGAGTCAAAATAGTAAAGAGGCGAGTTCCTCAAAACCATACAATCAACGTGCAAACAAATGACTACCACTCACAGGAAGCTTAGAGGAAAACAACTCCTCTCCGAGAAAATCCTCACCAAAAGTTCATACAAGGCATCTAATTCCTTGTAGGGCATAAAGAATAATCTATGTCATAGATCCACTCAAATTTCATGACGCCATATCCTATGTTAAGAAGGCCGGGAACTCCAAGCAATCACTCTAAGTGACGAGGCTGGAAACAGAAAAGCTACCCGAAGATTCCAAATGGTGCAAGAGAAGTTCGAATCTTATTAAGAATGATGAAGTGTCTTCACTAATTTCCTTTTCAGAGGAACCAATGTCCTTATGGATGTCCATCTTGGGGCCACCTAATCAGATGGTACCTAAAAGGCCGCCCACCTCTTAAAAAGGCTCTTCACGAACAAAAAGGGTACCTACCCAAGCAGCTGAAAATAGTACATATATGTTGGTTTAAAACGCAGCATCCGAGTTGAGATCACTATTAAGGGAGGCACTCAAAGTTTACCAAGACGCTCCCTAGTACCCTCGAAACCTTCCGAATGATGAAGAAATCACTGCAGTCTTTTTACATTCATCAGGTTTTTATCCCATTGGGTTTTTCCTGATAAGGTTTTCAACGAGGCGTATTCTTTAAAGCGTATTCCCTAAATATGATGACATCAAAGGGCCCATAAATACTTAAATGCCTAAACTTGTATCAAGATTCAACCATTTAGAGGGCTAGTGATATGACCCAAAATATTAGTGGACTCGATAAACCCTCAAACCCGTAATCTAGACTACATGATTGCCCAAGTAACCGAACAAATAGAGGAGTCCATACTAACCAAGGTGTTGCTTAGGAAGCTCCAAGACGGTCCCAAGACTCAAGGTTCCCAGGGAAGCTGCACAACGGTCCCGGGACCCAAACCGGAAGCCCAACCTAGGCAGCCTATACTAGCTCAAAGGAAACTCCCCCACAGCTTCCCCGAGGAAGCTCCATAGCAATCCCAGAATCCAGACAGGAACCACGTGGCATCTGACTTCTCAAGCATGACAAGGCAAGGCTTGCTCAAGAAGTCATGTACCAACTCCATAAATCATGGAGCAAATCACGAAAAGTGTGGATCACCTTAACTTGTCCATTAAGTGAACAATATTATCTCTTGACTCTATAAATATGGAGTCCTCATTTATGTAAAGACTAGTGGCAAATTGGAAAGATTAATACAATTTCTATTTTCTCTCTATATTTTTCTATATTAGGAGTCCTCTCTTGATTAATTAATTAGCCTTATATATATAAAAGAGTGTCGATCGTCGATTGGAAGACCAATTGCCTATTTCGGCTATGCAATGCCATAGCTCATTTTTATTTTCCTTTTACGCATAGTGAAGAGGTCTATCTCCCTAGAGCGCCCCATTGGACGTAGCCTTCATTGGTGGATAGCATGCAACTTTTTTGCCATCTTTTCTTTCTCCCCACAGAAATATAACCAAGATATCCACCAAGAATTAATTGACTGTCATATATTCAACAAAAAAATTGACTGTCATATAAATATGACAGAACAACTTTTGGGCACTGCAGTTGCTACGAACCCATTTTTAGAGTGGATAGAATCATAAAAAAAAATGTCAACAAAACTGTAGGTTTTTCTGTAAAGCCAGTACGTACTATTCTTATCCAGTCACGAATGTCGTTCAGCGAACAAAGCTAGCATTGCATAGACGATAGACGATGACTTAACTCAAATTTTTTTGGTGGACCAGAGTTGTTAAGGATACCACTCCAATCAAAGTCTAATAGGCTCTTTTGCCCAAAAGTCTTCGAGGAACCATGGTAGGTTGCGTGTAGTTTTATGTTTTCATCTAATCAAAAAGGAATCGGGGAATTAGAATGAACTGTATAATTAACGGCACCAAATAAATAGTACAATTTTGTGAAAACGTGTGGCCCACCGCCAACCAAAAAAATAGTTTATCGAACGGTGGAGTGGAGTAGCAACAAAATGATACTTGGATATTATGTTTGGTATCACTTGGAATCGGAATAGAAACGGAATGCTAATCATTTTCTTGTTTGGTATCACATGGAATCAGAATAGAAACGAAATTTGAATAATTTTTTTATTTGGTTGGCAATAATCTAATATATATGTATTAAAGTGACAATAATCTAAAACATAAATTCCAAAGTGAGGTTGTTTATGGTGAAACAAAATGAAAATGGAAGGATTCTCATTATCATTCACATTCCTTGTGTACCAAACATAAGTAATCAGAGTGTCGCTCGGATATGCGTGAATCAAAATAATAATAATGTTAATGATTAATAAATTAACAGTAAAAATTACATTTGGCATTTATGATTTGTATTAGAAAATAGAATTTTAAATGATAATGGGTATTATTATGATTTAAATAGTGATTTTAGATAGTTTTGACTACAAATATCATACAAAATACACAAAAAATGAGGGAACAACGTGAAAGGGAAAGGATAAGGATAAACGTACAAGCTACAATTCTAGAAATAACTTTTACTTCCTTACCAGTTGCAGCACACAAATCTGGTTCTGCTTTGTTATAAAAATGATAAATGTTAAAAAGCCTAAAAACAGCATTTTATATATATCTATATATGTTTTTTTATACTAATATATCTATATATGTTGTGAAGATGAAAAATTAAAACAGTAGATTGGGTCTTTACCATCTAGGACACATGCCCAATGTGTTGTAACTATTGGGAGAAAAAAAATGGATGTAATGGAAATTGAATGGCCCATAACGCTATCCTGCAAGTGCACAAATTGATGTAGCAAATAAGGTCGTCCTCTGGGACTAGGTTAATTACTAATCGCTTAATAACTTATGATCGTCTAGGCAAATAAAGATTGGATTTGAGTAGGAAAGTAAATAACTGAAATAATAAAAGATGGATCCTCAATATTCAATAAATGACTAGGACTTCGGGGGCTCAGTTGCCTATTCTTGATGCTTCACTTTTGAAACCATACACAGATTGATTATGCAGCATGTATGCATAAGCAGACTATGCAACCATAAATTAATCTAACTCCTGAATTTTCTAAGTTCATTGAAAGATGGTTGAATAAAGCAGAATAAATAACCCACTCTCGTGGCAAGACTTAAACCCGACTTAGCTATCTCAATTTCGTGTTCACTAGCGAAGAAATAACTAAGGTATTTAATGCACAGTCAACCTAAGCAAATATTCTTCACTACAAGATCATCCTTCCTCAAGGCAAGTTTTTAGTGTTCAACCTATATAATACCAGTAGTCAATTGACGTTGTCACTTAACAATCTTCTACCTAGATTTTATACTATCTAATGACCAGTTAAATAGCATAGTTAAGTGCCCTAGGATTGAATCAATGAACAGTAGGTAAAAAGGAATTAAACACAATTTATTAAAACATATGCATCAGAGAATAGACAAGCTAGCTCCCCTAATTCCTAGACTTTAAAGATTTAGCTCAACATAGCAAGAGAGAAGAAAATACTCATGAATTTCATTACTTGAAGACTGACTTGCACTAAGCTCCTAAGCTGAATTTCCTTCTTCTTTCTTGAAGAACTGATGAAGAACTCCTCATGAATTTGAGAGAGAATGGAAGAATGAGAGAATGACAGAGTGTGAAGTGTCCTTTCCTCCTAGAATGCCCAGGTATTTATAGGCTAGGAAAGGATGGTTAGGATTTCTCTCTTTTTAATTCAAAACTAGGATCTAATCTAATTAAATTAAAAAACATACCTTTTGAATTTAATTACATGGATAAATAACAAATAAATAATCCTAATTTAAATTCAAACAATATCTTCAAAATATACTTGGAAGATAATCTTGGATAATAAAAATTTGAACTTCTGCACAGCTGAAAATGCTTCGCATAAGGCAAGTTGCGTATAGGAGGATAAATCCTCATATTATCTTCAAATCTATCCAGAATAATTAATCACCATATCTCTATCTTCCAGAATCTATCCAAATCTTCCAAATACTTTCAATTTTAAACTTGAAATCATCAAAAGTTAAAGGAAGAGTTTATTAAATCAAAACTAAATGAAAAGGTAACTAAATAAATAACAATTTAATAAAACAAAGCCCAAATCTATAAACTAAAGGCCCAAAATGTGTGTATAATTCATATACATCAACACCCCCAAATTTGAATTTTAGCTTGTCCCTAAGCAAAATTAGTGAAAATTAAGGACAAGGGTGAATATCTTCACTTCTCAAATTAGCTGAAATCGAAAATAGTAACGCACAAATTGCCGCATAAGTTGTAAAAAGAGTGCCAACCCAACCTATTCCTCAAATCAAATACCAAAAATATGTTAGTCCCAAATAAGACAATGCATGACCGGCTAGATCAAATTCCGCCTACTAACACCTGTATAAAATATTTTGACGCCGAAAAGAAAATAAAACCTCATAAGCAGAATCACTTTTCCAGTCTCCACTAATAAATAAGACACTTTCAGATTGGATCAAAAAGGACTTTGTGCATGGTTGTAATGGGGCTGGGTTAGGGCTAAAAAGAAAAAGAAATAAAAAAATAAACAAAAATGTCACTTAAGAAAATCCATCATGTCAGTCAAAAAGCAGATAAACTTCTTCATGGATAGGCTCAAACTGCATAAGGAGGTTGTGCTCTAATAATTGAGTGTGGAGGCATAGGGAAGTTATGCTGAGAATTCTGTTGTTGTTTTTTTTTTTTTTTGAAAATCCCTTTTATAGGTGGGATTCCTTTTCTGAGTTGTGATTTGTTCTTTTTCTTTTGTTTTTTTTTCTAGCAAAACTCCCTACTGCCTTGATATTCATTCTTCCATCCTAGTGCACAATCAACAGATAACCGTACAAGCGCGTTGTGCTAAGCATGTTGTGAGTCGCTAGATTCCTTCAAAAATATGACTGAACAAGAAGATAAATTTCCTCAAAGTGACAAAAAAGGGTTAGCTTGAAAAGGAAAACAAACGATAGCCATGGACTCAATGGGCATAAGGTAGCTGTGCGGGTATGAAAGAAATATTGGCTATCGTGAAAAAGCCCAAAAATGGTGACAATGGAAAAATAAAACTAAAGGTTAGGGTGTATGTAGGGGAAATGATTTAAGGTAAAAGAATAAAAATGCCTTTATCATGTTCATTCATCAACTGTCCTATGCCAAATTTTGCCTTGATAGGTCCAGTGATTCTATTCTAAGATTAAGAGATAGTGTCAAAAAGTTAGAAACACAGAGGTGTTGTACACAGAACTAAACCTAAGGCTATGCCTTATTAAATTCGGTCCCAACTTGGTTAAGGCAAAGAAAGAGGAATATATCAAGTTGGCACAATTAAATTTTGAAGTGAAAGTAGCATATCCTGATGCATCAATAAACAAATTGTCAGCAAAATTCAAGAAGTGAGAAAGTAAAAACAAACAAAAACTAAAGTTAGGTCCTGAATTAAATAAAACAAAAAATTAAAAATTAAAAATTGAAATGAGTAAATGAGGATGAACATGCACCCCCAAACTTTTTTTGGACAGTGTCCTCACTGACCAAGAACCTACGAAATGAAAGCATAAAAATAAAATACGAAGAACCTGTTTGTGCCTACACAGTCTGGATGTGTACTGCAAACTCCAACATGAAACTGCGGGTATTGCCTTCAATTTGCATGTAGAACATACAAATAGGAAATATGGGTTGCCTCCCACACAGCGCTTTTTTAACGTCTTGTAGCTGGACTCCACACTGGCCATCCTAGTGTGGATCAAGGAGAGGCTGCAGATTTTGCATAGATTTTGAAGCTTTGAAATTCTTTCCTTTGCCTCTAGTGATAGGGGATAAGACTTCCAATGGAATGGCACAAGCAGCTTCTGCAACATTTCGATCCTTTGCGGTTCTACTACTGACTGTGCATGCCAAAATGGGATCTACAGGGTCTTTCTGCGAAGAAGATTGTTTTCGTGCTTCGTCAATCACTTCAAGACAATAGCACGAATGACCTGAAAAGTTATTTTTCTCTGCCTGTAAAACGTCAAAGCTGGCTGTTTCAGATCCAATCTTGAAGGTTAACTTCCCATTTTGAATATCAATTATTGCTCCTGCAGTTGCCAAAAATGGACGTCCCAAAATAATTTGCGTTTTAGTATCCTCTTTTACATCAAGGACAACAAAGTCCACCGGGATGAAGAACTTTCCAACTTGAACAGGGCCATCTTCAAGGATACCAACAGGACGTTTGATCGAACGATCTGCCAGCTGTAGTGAGATCGAAGTTGACGTTATATCCCCCATATTCAGCTTCTTAACTATGGACAGTGGAATGATACTAACACTTGCTCCCAAATCACACAACGCCCTTTTGATGCTAATCTTGCCGATGTTACACCGGATAGAGAAACTCACAGGATCTTCTAACTTTGGAATATGCTTATTTTGGATAATAGCACTACATTCCTCAATTAATGCTACTGTTCCAATTTCCTCTGGATTTCTCTTCCTTCAAGATCTCTTTCAAGAATTTGGCATAAGCTGGCATTTCAGAAAGGACTTCTGTGAATGGGATATTCACATACAAATTCTTAAGCACCTCTAGTAATTTGCTAAATTGTTGATCATGTTTGGCTTTCTTCAATCTTCCAGGAAATGGAATAGGGGGAACATATGGCTTCACCTCTTCTTCAATCTTTGGTTGTGCTTCTTCAGATTCCTTCTCTTGCTCAGCCTGGCCATGCTGCTCCTTTTTATCTTCTTGCACAGACTTCTTGTGCTTAGTCGCTGCAATCATCTCATACTGATTTCCACTGCGTATAGTTATTGCGCAACATTCCTCCTTCGGGTTTACTTCAGTATGCCCAGGCAACTTGTTCTTACTCCTAGCCAGTTTTGTCTTCAGTTGGCTAATCTCAGAGGTTAGATTAGCTATTAGCTCTGTCTGCCTTTGCAGGAACTCCAATTGTAGGCGTTGACCTTCCATGAAGGAGTACATAAATTCTTGCATGTCATTTCTTTGTGGTTGTGGAGCTGATTGTTGAGGCTGAGGATTAGTCTTCTTTGAGGAAAACCTGGAGGTCCCTTACTATTGCTTTGCTGACCACCCCAAGAGAAATTTGGGTGGTTCTTCCAACCTTCATTGTAAGTATTGGAGTATGGATTGTTCTTGGGATTCTGAGCAACGTAATTGACTTTCTCAGTATCTCCACCTGGACTGGGGCAAGTAGAGTTTCCTCCCATGTTCTGCATAATGTAATCTATCTTTGAGTTCAGCATATTCACAGCTTCTTTCTCGAAAACTACAGCAGCCTTCTTCATGGGTAGTCTTTCAACTGGCCATTGGAAAGTGTTGGTCGACATTCGGTCTAATATCTCGAAAGCTTCTTTGATTGGCATTGTCATTATTGCTCCTCCCGCTGCAGCATATATAGTTCCCCTGATTGACTCACTTATGTTGGCATGGAAAGTTTCTAGCACCATCCAGTTTGGCAAGCCATGATGTGGACTCCTTCGGAGCAGGTCCTTCTATCATTCCCATCCATCATAAAGAGATTCACCATCCTTCTGAGCAAAGGTTAGAATCTCATTTCTGAGTTTGATTGCCTTGCTCGGTGGGAAGAATTTTGATAGGAAAGCTTGTGACAAGGCGTCCCATGTCTGAAAAGTTTCAGCTGGAAAAGAATTTAGGCAAGTCTTTTCTTTATCCCGAAGAGAGAATGGAAATAAACGGAGGCGGATGGCATCAGTGGTCACTCCATTTATCTTCAAAGTATCACAAATTTCTAGAAAACTTTGAAGAAGTGTGTTGGGGTCATCCAAGGATGATCCGCTAAACTGTGATCCTTGCACCATACCGATCAGCGAAGGCTTGAGTTCAAAGTTGTTCGCTTGAATAGCTTGGCGAAAAATACTTGGTTACAAGACCTCAGGCCTTGGGATGATAAAGTCTCGCAGTTGGAGCCTCTGATTTGCTGCATTGACAGGAGGATCAACTTGCCCATCTCCCCTACCTCTAGGTGGAATTTCATCGCCCGTAACATGAGGAGGTAGGTTATTATTCCTCACAGTTTTGTCTCCCATATCTTCTTCTGATGAATCTGTTTCTTCTTCTTCAGCTCTCTTCTCTAGACGTCGTTTTCAGAGAAGCTTGCACGTCTTCTCGATTTCTGGATCAAGTGGTAAAGGTGGTCCCTTACAGCTTGTCCTGATCATACACCTGCTAGAGCCCTGTGGAAAAGAAACAGAAGGAAAACATAAATAGTAACAGGCCTAGATCGACCTAATTACTAAGACAATTAATATTAACGCCGGTCCCCGGCAACGGCGCCAAAAACTTGATCGCTATTCTGCAAGTGCACAGAATGATGTAGCAAACAAGGTCGTCCTCTGAGACCAAGTTAATTACTAATCGCTTAATAACTTGTGATCGTATAGGCAAATAAAGATTGGATTTGAGTAGGAAAGTAAATAACTGAAATAATAAAAGATGGATTCTCAATATTCAAAAGATGTTAGGACTTCGGGGGCTCACTTGCCTATTCTTGATGCTTCACTTTTGAAACCATGCACAGATTGATCATGTAGCATGCATGCATAAGCAGACTATGCAACCATAAATTAATCTAACTCCTGAATTTCCTTAGTTCATTGAAAGATAGTTGAATAAAGTGGAATAAATAACCCACTCTCTTGGCGAGACTTAAACCGTACTTAGCTTTCTCAACTTCGTGTTCACTGTGAAGAAATAACTAAGGCATTTATTGCGCAGTCAACCTAAGCAAATATTCTTCACTAGAAGATCATCCATTCTCAAGGAAAGTTTCGAGTGTTCAACCAATGCAATTCCAGTAGTCAATTGACGTTGTCACTTAACAATCTTCTACCTAGATTTTATACTATCTAATGGCCAGTTAAATAGCATAATTAACTGCTCTAGGACTGAATCAATGAACAATAGGTAAAAAGGAATTAAACACAATTTATTAAAACATATGCATCATAGAATAGACAAGCTAGCTCCCCTAATTCCTAGACTTTAAAGATATAGCTCAACACAGCAAGAGAGAAGAAAATACTCATGAATTTCATTGCGGGCATTTAAACAAGTAGTTACAAGAATCAAACTTGAAGACGGACTTGTACTAAGCTCCTAAGCTGAATTTCCTTCCTCTTCCTTGAAGAACTCCTCTTGAATTTGAGAGAGAATGGAAGAATGAGAGAATGAGTGAGTGTGAAGTGTCCTTTCCTCCTAGAATGCCCAGGTATTTATAGGCTAGGAAAGGATGGTTAGGATTTCTCTCTTTTGAATTCAAAACTAGGATCTAATCTAATTAAATTCAAAAACAAACCTTTTGAATTTAATTACAAGGATAAATAATAAATAAATAATCCTAATTTAAATTCAAAAAATATTTTCAAAATATCCTTGGAAGATAATCTTGGATAATGGAAATTTGAACTTCCGCATAGTTGAAAATGCTCCGCACAGGCAGGTTGCGCATAGGAGGATAAATCCTCATATTATCTTCAAATCTATCCAGGATAATTAATCACCTTATCGCTATCTTCCAGAATCTATCGAAATCTTCCAAATCCTTTCAATTTTAAACCTGAAATCATTAAAAGCTAAAGGAAGAGTTTATTAAATCAAAACTAAATGAAAAGGTAACTAAATAAATAATAATTTAATAAAACAAAGCCCAAATCTATAAACTAAAGGCCCAAAATTTGTGTATAATTTATACACATCACATAGAAAGAAACAATTTTTAGGAAAACTTTGTGTTCTATTGGAGATTAATTTTTACCAATACGAACACAAACCAGCATATTTCAAAAAAAAAGTTACAAACCACTCGTGAGCGCGTGACTTTCTCTGAAAATCCCCAAATCAGAAACGCGAGTTTTTAAGCGGGTCAACGGAGGCTGTTTCCACGGTGGCGACAAAGGATGATCGGTCCACAAAGAAGGTGAGAATGCGGGAAGTGACTGTGGCAATGCCAATGGAGTCGGATGATCTCAGGGTAGTCGCGGAAGCGCCCCAAAACGCAGCTGTCCAGGGATCGGAGGTCGATGCTTCAGTAGTGCCAGAGGTCACCATGGGTGAGGGTCAGCCTACGGAGGTGCAGAGTACGCAGGTCGAAGCGTCTGCAAGACCGGCGACCACCGTGGGGGTGGGTCAGGCTACGGCCCGGCTTAGTTTCCGGGACATCTTAGCGCAAGACAGTGCTGGTGTAGAGACGGCCGGAACTGGGACCGTGGAGGAGGAAGTCCACTGTGATGATGGCGATATCTCCTTTGTTGCCAGAAAATATGGCAGGGTAGTTCGCATTTCGGAGGCGTTCAAGGAGAGGTTGGAGAGGAGATGGGACTATGCAGTGGTTGTGAAGCTTATGGGTCATTCGATTGGGTATCGCACTCTGTGTGCCCGCTTGTAGACACTTTGGAAGCCTACACATTCCATGAAGGTAGTGGATTTAGAGAATGAATTCTATTTGATTCGAATTGATTGTGAGGAAGACTACTACCACGCGTTAGCTGATGGTCCCTGGGTTATTATGGGGCATGCTTTGTTTTTTCAGCCTTGGGACTCGTCTTTTCGGGCATCGGAGGGCAAGGTGTCTCAAGCTGTGATTTGGGTGAGGTTTACAGAGTTCCCCCCATCGTGGTATAACTCCAAGGTTCTTCACGCTCTGGGTAGCTTGGTGGGTGGGACGATGGATGACAATACCAAGGAGGCGATTCGGGGTAAATATGCACGAGTTGTGATAGAGGTGGACTTACAGCAGCCATTGCGAGGTATTGTGGAGTTTGACGATACTGAATTCAAGATGAGTTACGAGGGGCTGCCTGCAATTTGTTATAGTTGTGGGAGTGTATGCCATAGTTTTTCAGCGTGTCAGGTGCGCAGGACACCGGATGTGGCAGATGGAAGTTCGGGGCCTCGCCCAGCACCAAAGCCTGCTGGGACGGGGGAATGGATGAATGTACCTCAAAGGGCGCGACGTAGGCCTAGACAGGAGGTGGAGACACCGTCCACTAGCCACGGGTTCCCGTTTTAATGTTTTAAACTCCTCTGTGTTCCAAGAGGCGGAGGCGGAGGTGATGGTTCAACGGGTTACAACACAGGCAGTTCCGAATACACGGGAAGGGGAGGAAATTATTGTGGGTGCACGAGAGGCGAGGAGACCCAGGGTGTCTCGCGGTAGTCAGGGGGGTTCTCCGGTAAGGGTTGGAAAAGGGCGGGCAGCCCAGGTTGATCCTTTGCTGTCGGGTTCAGTTCATCAAGAGGAAGTGTTGACAGCCGAGGCTACTACCGAGACTGTAGCAGCCAACTCATAGGCTATACCAGTAAGTCCCCGTCCCCATATGTTTCTTCTATGGTTACTCCACAAGCTGCTCCGGGTTCGGCTCACACGGCCACAGTCTCACCACCAACAACGAACCAGCATGTATATAATTTGAGATCATCTAGTCCCCTCATTACTCATGAATTATTTGCGGAACCACCACCGGCCCCTGTTGGCATACATGCAGTGGGCTCTAGCAGGGTTCCGGCTTCGCCCACAAAGCCACCTGATTTGAACCTTTCGAGCCGGTTTAGTCGGACCCCGGAGAAGGACAAGAAGAAGCAGCTGGTGGTCCTGCCTTTAAAAAAGCCGGCTTTGAAGGTTTCGGTGGTCAAGAAACAAGGGATAATAATAGGCGAGGGGTCTGGTGCAGTGATACACATGAAATGTGCATGGTTTTAGGCATGATTTTAGATGTATTTACTCTTAATTTATCATGATTATATGCCTTGCCTTGCATTATTTGATCATATTCCCTTAAATCCCATCCCTTACTGTATTATTAGTGATTTCAGGTGCATTTTGAAGAATTTTGGAGATTTTATTGGAGAATTCAAAGAAACAGCCTCTAGCACATCAAGAGCTTGTTTCGAGCCTGTTGTTCATTGTAGAATCATTAAAAGCCCACGAATCCCCCTCCAATCATAAGTTATCCATTGGATTTTACCACCTTTGCCTTGATCCACGAAGCCATCACGCCACCACATCAATCTCAAGAAGAGCTGAATTCGATTGCTGAGAAAAATGGAAAGAGATTGTGCACAGCCTCAGGCACAGGCCCAGCACAGGCTGAGCCTGTGAAATCTGTAGATGACCAGAAATGTGAAAAAAGAATTTAAAACTCAGCCACTTGCAGAGCTTCACCACTTGCAAAACTTTCAACTCTGCAATTATAACCTGAACGTTTCAGAAGACTTTAGTCATGGGAAAGAGGAGCTAATCATTACACCTAAGGAATTTTGCAATTAAAGAACTATTATCTTCCCCTAAAGTGTTCTAAAATCTGCAGATTTGAAGAATTCAGCCTCAGCACACCTCCCAAGGTGCCATATCCCGAGGAACATGATGGGCAACTGAAACCCAACTAACTCCCACACCTTCTAGCAAGTGGGAGAAGAGAGAAGAAGAAGATCCACGCCTATAAATAGGAAGGAGGAAGAAGAACTGAGCATCGATTAATCCATCAATGCAAAGAAATTGCAGAAGCTTAGGAACAGAGGCAAAAACCCAGTTTTAAGGGGGCACACAATTCTGCAGCTTTTGCTGCAGAAATCGTGTTGCCCCTAGCGTCTCAGTTGTTCCCAACCCGATGTTTTTCTTTGTTTTTATTGTTTCTTTAATTTTGAGCATGCACTGAACAACCCCTCTTAGGTTAAAGGGGAGAACTTGTCTTTGATTTCATTGCAATAAAATTGCTCATCTTATACTCTAAACCCGTTTTTCTTGTTTTGGTTATTGCACACTTGATACATGTTTCAGTTCTAGCCAATCCCTTGCATGATGATAGGTAGCTAGGTGAAGGACCGAAAGGAGAAGCCATAGTTACTGGAAGAACAACAACCATCCCTTAGTTTCTAGCTTCTGACAGAAGTTAGGAATTAATTGAGGAATTAGCCCCAACACCCATTCTTAATCCCCTTGGTTTGACCGATGCGGAAGCATTAGGATGAGTGAGAGCCTTGGGAGGAACCTGTGAGTGAAAACAAATGGGTTTAGTATAGGTTGAGAGCGCCTGCAAGAACTGATTTGTGTAATTGACTTTGTGTTCTCGACAGGCCCAGCCACAGGCTCAGCACTGGCTCAGCCTGTTGCGGCACAGTCAAGAAAATGACACCACTTTTAATCTGATTCTTGATTAATTATTGAGTAGCCTATTGTTGATCATGTAGTAGCTTGGTGAAGGACCGAAAGGAGAAGCCAAGTAAGCTAGACCAACAATAGTCAGCCTTCACTTCCTAGCCGTTCGAAAGAAGATAGGGAGACATTGTGGGAAAACATGCCCCAACACCAAACTTCACCTCTAAGTGGATGTCTATTCTAGTGACAGGGGGTAGATGGAAGCTTAGGGAACTATCAATAAGATCGAAAGTCGTTGGTAGTACTTTAGGTTCGAGCCCCTTCAAGATATCTCATTAAACACAGAGCGTCAAACAGGCTCAGCTTGCTATGATGTTGTTTGCAATTTAAAGCATAAACAGGGCATGTGAACCCAGATGCCTAAGACTTCACTTAATCTGATCTTTTCCTACGGTTACTTTTATTTTCTTGCTTAATTTATATTTCAATAGCAGTCACCCAAAATTTGTGCCTTGTTTGTTTAAGCCTAATTTGTCTATATGAAGGTAACAGGCTCAACCCTGTCCCTGTGGATACGACCTTGATAGAGTACTACAACTACCCTGTGCACTTGCAGAACCCCTATCAAGTTTTTGGCACCATTGCCGGGGACTAGTGCTTGATACTATTACCTTTCATTTGGATTCATTAGGCTTTTTATTATCTAAACCTTTCTTTTTATTTTCTTTTGGTTTTTTTTTTTATTTTCTTTGTGTGTTTTTCTTGTGTTGCTAACCTTTAGGTGTTGCAAATCGGTGAGAAAAAGAATTGACAAGTCAGAATTTAGCCAGGGAAGTTCCAAACCCCTTCCGTATTTGCATTTCATGATGTTTTGCATTAAGAGTTGTCATGGTGGTTTTACCCGCTAACATACAGGATGAGCCTATGTTATTTTGTATTTTGATTAAGGCATTCCACCTACCCAACGGCTAATTCAACAAAATAGGAGGACTGGACTTGTTAAGTTAGGAATTGATCAATCCTGTCTGCACAATCCACTATCCCCCTCCCCCAATCGATTTCAAACATTTTAGAGTTTAGCTTAAATACCCCCTTACCATATAGCTTAACTTTCAGTTTAGGGTAATTAATTTCGGTATTGCACCCTGTTTTTGTTTAGTTTTGGCAGTGAGGACACTGCAGATTTTCAGTTTGGGGTATTTTAGGGTGCAATTTAGCCATAATATGACTCAATGTATTTTCCAGTGTTCATGTAATGCATTTTCAATTTCATCTATTTTCATTATGTTCCTCCCAGTATGAGCCTGTCCTTATATTTTTGCACCTTCTCTTTTTCCATTTAACTCTGCTTAGAATCTAATCTCATGACTTGTCTTATTTTCACAAAATGAGCAGAACAGAATAATCAAGCAACTGCATTCTATGAATTCTATCAGATGAGATGGATCATATTAAAGAATTTTTTTAAATGAAACAGGCTCAGCCTGTCTACCTTAGAACAGGCCTTTACCTCTGTCAAGGAAAAATTTAAAGCAGAAACTTCAAGCAAGGAAATGATCTAGGCCATCTTTGGCATAACTACAGACCACACAAATCCACACCTCACTCATCAAACCCTTGCAACCCCATTTGAGCTGATTATGATGGCCCTATTTCATTCCTTCACCCTGCACATCCCACCTCAACCATTTGCAGCCATGAGCAGGGGCCATTAGTGTCTAAGGGCACAAATTCCCTCAAACAGCCTCACTTTGTCGATGAGCCTGTGAACAAGATCTGAGCAAATTCAGAAAACAGGATTGCCCATACTCAGCGTGTGCAAAATTCAGAATAGCACCAAATACATGTACTCCATCCTCCCTTGCAAAAGAAGAAAAAAAAAAGAGAGAGAGAAAAGAAAAACAAAATAAGGGAGGAAGGACAAGGCAAATCATACTCCACCAAAGAACACAAATCCAATCCATTTGTTGGAGTCAGTGGTTACATCAAGAGTGACTGAAGTATTGGGACACAGTTGCTGAACAGTACGAGATCTCAGAAAATACAAAGTCAAACAGCCTCTACACAGTCTCAGGCTGTTCATGAACAAGAACAAAAGAATCGAGTTCACAAGCCATCGACCTTTATGAAAACCATCCACCTTCGTTTGACAACCCTCACCCAGCCTCAATACAACACAGATAAAGTCCTAGTGATCCTAACTTGATGACTTATGCACATTAGTGGAGACAAGAGGTAATGGGTCTGTATATGAGGTATTGTTTTTCACTTTTTAATCTTTAACTGAATCCCTCAGATGGCAGAAGAAATGGAGGCCGGTTACAGAATTATTCCTGCAATTTTTATGACAAAAACTACTGACAAGGAGTTTGATTGGAATCAAATGCAGTTTTGAAGGAAAATAAGAGGATGCCTGAATTGGGACACCACAAGGGAGAAATCTAGTGAAAATCTGATGCATTGGAATTGTCCTTACTTTCTTTCAAAATCATGCCTTCTTTTCTTTTTTGTTTGCTTGAGGACAAGCAAAATCTTCAGTTTGGGGTATTTTGATACACATGAAATGTGCATAGTTTTAGGCATGATTTTAGATGTATTTACTTTCAATTTATTATGATTATATGCCTTGCCTTGCATTATTTCATCATATTCCGTTAAATCCCATCCCTTACTGTATGATTAGTGATTTCAGGTGCATTTTGAAGAATTTTGGAGATTTTATTGAAGAATTCGAAGAAACAGTCTTTGGCACAGCATGAGCATGTTTCGAGCCTGTTGTTCATTGCAGAATCATTAAAAGGCCATGAAACCCCCTCCAATCACAAGTTATCCACTAGATTTTACCACCTTTGCCTTGATCCACAAAGCCATCACGCCACCACATCAATCTCAAGAAGAGCTGAATTCAATTGTTGAGAAAAATGGAAAGAGATTGCGCACAGCCTCGTGAAATCTGCAGATGACCAAAAATGCGAAAAATGAATTTAAAACTCAGCCACTTACAGAGCTTCACCACTTAGAAAATTTTCAACTCTGCAATGATAACCTGAATGTTTCAGAAGACTTTAGGCATGGGAAAGAGGGGATAATCATTACACCTAAGGAATATTGCAATTAAAGAACTATTATCTTCCCCTAAAGTGTTCTAAAATCTGCAGATTTGAAGAATTCAGCCTCGGCACACCTCCCAAGGTGCCTTATCCCGAAGAACTTGATGGGTAACTGAAACCCAACTAACTCCCATACCTTCCAGCAAGTGGGAGAAGAGGGAAGAAGAAGATCCACGCCTATAAATAGGAAGAAGGTAGAAGAACTGTGCATCGATTAATCCATCGATCCAAAGAAATTGCAGAAGCTTAGGAACAGAGGCAAAAACCCAGTTTCAAGGGGGCACACAATTCTGCAGCTTTTGCTGCAGAAATCGTGTTGCCCCTAGCCTCCCAGTTGTTCCCAACCCGATGCTTTTCTTTATTTTTATTGTTTCTTTAATTTTGAGCATGCACTAAACAACCCCTCTTAGATTGGAGGGGAGAACTTTTCTTTGATTTCATTGCAATAAAATTGCTCAACTTATGCTCTAAACTCGTTTTTCTTGTTTTGGTTGTTGCACACTTGATACATGTTAAAGTTCTAGCCAAACCCTTGCATGATGATAGGTAGCTAGATGAAGGACCGAAAGGAGAGGCCATAGTTACTGGAACAACAACAACCATCCCTTAGTTTCTAGCTTTTAACAGTAGTTAGAAAGTAATTGAGGAATTATCCCCAACACCCATTCTTAATCCCCTTGGTTTGACCGATGCGAAAGCATTAGGATGAGTGAGAGCCATGGGAGGAACCTGTAAGTGAAAACAAATTGGTTCAGTATAGGTTGAGAGCGCCTGCAAGAACTGATTTGTGTAATTGACTTTGTGTTCTCGACAGGCCCAGCACTGGCTCAGCTTGTTGCGGCACAGTCAAGAAAATGACACCACTTTTAATCTGATTCTTGATTGATTATTGAGTAGCCTATTCTTGATCAAGTAGTAGCTTGGTGAAGGACCGAAAGGGGAAGCCAAGTAAGCTAGACCAACAATAGTCAACCTTCACTTCCTAGCCGTTCGAAATAAGATAGGGAGAGACTGTAGGAAAACATGGCTTAACACCAAACTTCACCTCTAAGTGGAAGTCTTTTCTAGTGACAGGGGGTAGATGGAAGCTTAGGGAACTATCAATAAGATCGAAATTCGTTGGTAGTAGTTTAGGTTGGAGCCCCTTTCAAGATATCTCATTAAACACAGGGCATCAAACAGGCTCAGCCTGTTATAATGCTGTTGAGCAATTTAAAGCATAAAACAGGGCATGTGAACCCCGGATGCCTAAGACTTCACTTAATCTGATCTTTTCCTACTGTTACTTTTATTTTCTTGCTTATTTTATATTTCAATAGCATTCATCCAAAATTTATGCCTTGTTTGTTTAAGCCTAATTTGTCTATTTGAAGGTAACAGGCTCAACCCAGTCCCTGTGGATACGACCTTGATAGAGTACTACAACTACCCTGTGTACTTGCAAGACCCCTATCATGCAGCTCCTCGAAAGCTTAAGGGGACTCGACCATCTGGGTCGTCTGGGGGTGTTTAATGGTGTGCTCTCTTTTCCCACTCTTTTCCATGATTAAAATTTTATGTTGGAATTATTATGGGATTGCTTGTACTGATACGCAGTTAGCAATTAAAAATTTTGTTCGTCAGAATCGGATTTCTGTAGTTCTATTGTTTGAACCTAGAATAAGTGGAGTTTTAGCTGACAGGGTGGTCCGTAGATTGGGGTTCCCTCACTCGCACCGTGTTGAAGCTTGGGTTTTTTCTGGAGGTATTTGGGTGCTATGGAAGAATATTGTGACGGTGGAGATAAAACTTCAACATTTTCAGTTTTTACATTTTTTTGTTGAAAGGGAATTTTGGTGAAATGGAGTTCACAGGGGTGTATGGCAGTCCTCAGCCGGCTTTGCGTTGTTTCTTGTGGGAGAATCTTTGTAATTTGGCTTCTACCATTCGGGGACCATGGTGTGTGGCGGGGGATTTTAATGCTATCCTTTCGGCGAATGAGATAAGGGGGTCCACAACTCCCCTGCGGCGGGGCTGCCGGCGTTTTCAGAATTGTGTGGATGCATGTAGCTTGGAGGATTTGGGGTTCCAAGGGCCGCAGTTTACATGGCATCGTGGTTTGGTTTGGGAATGCTTGGACCGTGCACTTGCTAATCAGCCTTGGTTACAGGCCTTCCCTTTCTCACAGGTATATCATTTACCTACGATGTGTTCTGATCATTGTCCTTTGCTTATTGATATTGGGGTATCTCAGTCTCCGATTCCACTGGGCCGCTTGCCTTTTAAGTTTCAAGCGGCTTGGCTATCTCACAGCCAGTTTGCATCCTTTGTTCTGGAAAAGTAGGGGAATGTGCCAGTCCCTGAGGCCTTGGATTCTCTATCTTCAGCTCTAACAAACTAGAATGTCGCGGTTTTTGGTAGTGTTGTTCGGTGCAAACGGGTTCTCTTGAAGAGGTTGGCTGGCATACAGGGGTATTTGTCCAGGCGGCCATCGTCCTTTTTAAGCTCTCTTGAAGTTGAGCTTCGAAAGGAGTATGCAGAGGTTTTTCAGCAGGAGGAGTTATTATGGTATCAAAAGTCTCACTGCCAGTGGATTAATGACGGTGGCCGGAACATTGCTTTTTATCATGCTTGGACTGTGATATGGCGGCGCCAGAACTGTATTGTGGCTTTCGTGATGAGGAAGGTCATTGGTGCACTGATCAACTTAGTCTCCAAGGTTTGGCTGTCCGTTTTTACCGTAAATTGTTTTCACACACAGACACCTCTGTTCCGGTCTTTCCTCTTCGGGGCTGTTTCCCCACAATTGATGCATTGGCTTTCAGAATTTGGCTGCCCCCTTAACGGCGGAGGAGATTCTGGCAGCAATGTTTGGTATTGGAGCCTTTAAGGCCTCGGGACCAGATGGCTTCCATGCTTTATTTTTTTAGTCACAGTGGCCGGAGGTGGGTTTGTCAGTGTGCCATTTTGTGCAGGCTCTGTTCTCAGGGTCCGAATGGTCATCCACAATGAACCGGATTAACCTGGTGTTATTGTCTAAGGTGGAGAAGCCTGAGTATATGTCTCAGTTTTGGCCGATTGGACTATGTAATGTATTATACAAGGTCCTCACAAAGGCTATTGTAAATAGAATCAAACCTTGACTGGATGGGTTGGTGTCCCCGACGTAGTGCAGTTTTATTCCTGGCTGCCATATTACAAATAACATTGTTATTGTACAGGAGGTGATGCACTCGATGCGAGTGCGGCGTGGGTCTCGGGGTATTGTGGCCATTAAAATTGATTTGGAAATGGCATATGACAGGCTTCGGTGGTCTTTTATTAGGGACACATTGGAGGATGTGGGTTTCCCACCTTCTTTGGTGGATATTATTATAAAGTTTGTTTCTAATACGGAGATGAGGATCATTTGGAATGGCTCTTTGATAGAGTCTTTCACCACACCTAGGGGGGTTTGTCAGGGGAACCCATTGTCTCCTTATTTGTATGTGTTGTGTCTTGAGAGATTGAGCAAACTTATTTACTGTCTAGTGGAGAAGGGTCTTTAGCGGCCAATCCAGTTGGGCTCTACAGGGCCACCTTTGTCCCACATTTTCTTTACAGATGATATGGTTTTGTTTGCAGAGGTCGAGGAGAGCCAGATTGGGGTTATCCAGCAATGTTTGCATCTCTTTTGTTCTAGTTCGGGACAAAAGATTAGTGTCTCAAAGACCCAGATGTTCTTTTCCAATAATGTGTCTGACGCAGTGAGACAACAGTTTCAGGCGGGATTGGGGTATGTTGTTACGGATGACTTGGGGCATTATTTGGGGGTTCCTTTGATTCATAGGTTGTGTCTCCAGACTTTTATTGGCGTACTTGATCGAGTTGCTAGTCGTTTGGCCTCTTGGCAATCACATGTTCTATCCTTTGCTCACCGGGTTACTTTGACACATTCTGTGCTCTCTTCCCTTCCAACGTTCACCATGCAGATGGTGCTTCTCTCGGCTCCTATTGTCCAGGGGTTAGATAGGCTCTGTAGAGGTTTTGTTTGGGGTTCCACAAGGGGGCAAGGAAGATTCACTTGGCACCCTGGTCGCTTGTTTGTACACCAAAGAGATATGGAGGGTTGGGGTTGCGTAGTTTGGAAGTTCAGAATCATGCTCTTTTGGCCAAGTTGGGGTGGGGTTTAGTCTCTTTGTCGGATTCTCTCTGGGCAAGGGTGCTTAGGGTGAAGTACCTATCTCCACATGCTGTTGTTCCCGAGTCAATTGTACATAATGCTCCTTCTTCCCTGTGGCGTGGTCTTTCCCGTATCTGGCCACTCGTGTTTCGAGGTTTGGAATGGGCCCTTGGTGACGGATGTAGTGTGCGGTTTTGGGAGGATGCTTGGGTGGAGGATGTTGGCCCTTTGTCGGCAGTGGTGTTGGGTCCAATTTTGAAGGAGGATGTTGGGAGGCTTATGGCTAATTTTGTTTCCATGTCGGGGTCTTGGGAGTGGTCTCGTTTTGAGCACCTTCTTCCTTCTTCCTTCATGATGAAGATTGTTGGGATAAGGTGTCCTTCGGCTGATGCAGGGGCTGATGTGGTGTATTGGCGTCACATGGCGTCATGGCAGTTTACCACGCGGTTAGCCTACTTTTCCGAGATGGAGCATTCTGTCTCTATGAGTGACCTGATTTGGGCTTCTATTTGGTGTCTTCCAGGTCCTCAACGTGTCCGGACTTTTCTCTGGTTGGCGGCACATGACCTTTTGCTTACTAATCAGCGCCAGATGGAGCGCCATCTTGCTTCTTCTGCCATCTGTGCTCTTTGTTCTGCCTCGGCCGAATCCACCTTGCATGTGTTACGGGACTGTTCTCAGGCACTGTGGTATGGTGTGCTTTGTTGCCTGTGTTGCCTTCGGGTTTCTTCTCCCTCGGCTGTACTCGTTCTTGGTTAGCTTCTAACTTGGCTTTGCAGTTTATGGTCTGGGGTGATGTTCCTTGGAGAGTGTGTTTTTCCATTGTTTATTGGCGCCTTTGGCTGTGGCGAAATGAGCAGGTATTTGTTCATGTTGGACCTCCCTTCAATCCAATTTCTTTCATTCAAACATATTGTCGTGAAGTTATGCATTCGCTCGCAACCGACCATGTGATGGCCCCGTCCATGAGTCAGCGGGCTGCTTCCGGATGGCGTGCTCCACAAGTGGGTTGGGTGAAGTTGAATACTGATGGGGTTGTCCGCCTTAATACGGGCGCGTCAGCTACAGGGGGTGTGTTGCGTGGCTCGGTAGGGGAGTGGTTGCATGGTTTCTCCTCCAATCTTGGTTCTTGTTCTGTGTTAAATGCAAAGTTGTGGGGCTTGTTTATTGGCTTGAGGCTGGCTTTTGATTTGGGTTACTGGCGTGTGCTTATTGAGATGGACTCGCTTGAGGCCATTTAGAACCGCGAGCTCGGCGTAGCACGGCTTTGATGAGGTCTGTGCAAGAGCTGCTTCGGCTTCTCTGGGAGGTGCATCTCTCACATGTCTTTCGTGATGCCAATTGCAGTGCTGATTGGCTTGCCAAGAATGGGTTGTCTCTGCCATATGGTGTGTCTTATTTTGATCAGGTGTCCGTTGGTTGTTTGGGTGTTGTCCTGAGGGACATAACTAGTTCTTCAACTGGTTCTGTGTAATGCTTTCTTTCATCTCAATTAAAAAAAAAAGTTACATGTGTTACACATTGAGATTCTTTAGGTATACAAAAGTCCTATTGTGAGCCATTTTGTGTGTAAGGTGGATTGTTAGTGAGGGGTTGATTATGTATTTAAATTAATCACTTAATTATATAATGAACTTATGTCTTTGTGGACTTAGACTTAACAAATCTTGTCTATAAAGAATAGGGATGGGGATATAAAACCTGCTGTTAGTAGACTTCTTAGGATTACTTGATGAGTACTCAAGTATTATTATGAATAGCATAAGGAAGGTAATGAGCGTGAATGTTATTGTATTCTTTTGAGCAATTTATAGAGATTTTTTCAAATTCTTGTGTTTTTATTTTTATTATTTTTTTAAGCTTATTCAGATATTGTTTCAAGTTTAGAGTCGTATGGATATTAGATGTTCTTCTGTTGCGTCGCCTCGTATCCATGACATATGGGGCCAAAGTTTGAAATGGTGCTCACCCAGCTTTCCTTTCCATGTGCCTTTCTCAAACAGGCCCAACCCTGGGGCAAGTATCACTCACCTTCACCCACGTCTGCCATTTCCAAACTAATTACTATCTTCTCCACAGTTAGTAATTAGTTTCCTTGTCCTTTGTGAGCTATCTTCAATCCTTTTTAGGTATTTTCATAAACAAGACACATCTTGTTCTATATAGTCTGATCTGATTTGGATCAAGACACATCTTGTTCTATATAGTATGATCTGATTTGGATCTTACATCTGAATCAAGCATTTTGCAGCTTCACTTGTTCCTCCTTTTGAGTATCCTAGGAAGGTTTCTTTTAGGACTGTAGATGGCTGGCCCCGAGAAGGTGATATATGGTCATCGATCTGGGAGATCTGGAAGAGGATACTAAAGATTTATACTTGGAAAACACAGTTGGGTGAATAATTGCCAGGACGTACTTAATAGGGATCTACACTATGAAGCAGATCACGACAAAGATGGTCAGATATCAGATGAAGAACACATGGAGCGTTAAGGGGGATTTCATGGTCATTGAAAAGCAAGACAAGCTCTTCCTCCTTGGTTTCAAGTTCGAGGAGGATTACCGGAGGATCCTGGATAGGGCACCCTGGTTCGTGCCCAATCAACATATGATGCTGAAACACTGGCTCCCCAAGATGCCCTTGAACTTGGTAGAGCTCTATAACTTTTGTTTCTAGGTTCAGCTACACCAACCTGTATTGATTATAAGCGTCAAACTGGAAAAGAAAATTGGAACTTTTGTAGAATTTTTATAAATATATCAGAAAGGAAAAAGGGAGGAAGAGTGTTTGGATTATAACAAGGACATAGCATTCATTTCATATTTCCTGAAGCTTACAGGCTTACAAGCTTACATGTAATATATCACAAACATATATATAGAGGTTAATATTGGGAGTTACAACTGATAATAACTCCTAATTATTTTTATCCTAATCAACCTTATCATCTAGACATAACTAATTATAACTATTATAATAAAATATAACAAAATATATTACAGCTCAAAAACATTGTTTCAACACTCCCCTTTGGTTTTGATGTTGTAATCATCCGTAACATATGAACTCTCTCTTCTTGTTCTTCTCTCTTCTTACACACTTTGGAAATCTGTCCTAACTCATTCCACTTGTTGCATGTGACATTTGGTCTTCACCTGTATTACATCTCCATGCGATTATTTTTCTTGCAATATTGGCATTTGGGAAGAACATTTTCCTGGCTAGTAGTAGTCTTCTTGTGAAAATCTCCTGCATAATCTTTCTGTGGCATTGTGATAGGTAAAGCACCTTCAATAATTATTTCTTCCCTGAGAATTCTTCTTTGTTCTTGCGCTTGCAAAGCATTAGTCAATTCTGAAAGTGAAATTGTAGTCATATCTTTTGTTTCTTCCAAAGAGGATATTTTTGCTTCATACCTTTCAGGTAATGTTACCAGAATTTTTTCGACGATCCGTCTGTCAGGAACATCTTCTCCTAACATTCTCACTTTGTTGACAATGCTTCCCATTCTATCAGCATATTCTTTAACAGTCTCTGAAGGCTTCATCCTCTGCATTTCAAATTCTCTACGCAAAGTTAAATTTTGCATCTTCTTTGCTCTTTCATTTCCTTGAAATTCTTTCTGCAAGTAAACCCAAATGGCTTTGGCATATCCCAACTTCATAATCTTGTTGAAAATATTTTCAGAAACTGCTTTGTATAGACATGACTTTGCCTTGCTTTCTCTGGTTTTCTTCTCCTTGAATGATTTCATCTGAGCCACCGTAGGATTTTCTGGCAAATCATTTGCATCAAACTCTGTTTCTATGGCTTCCCATATTTCACAGGCTTCAAGATGAGTCTGCATTTTCACTACCCAACTATGGTAGTTATCTTTTGTAAACTTTGGTGGTTGTGAGGCATAACTTTCGGTAGACATGTTGTTGTAGGTTTTTTGGTTTTTTTTTTTTGAGTTTGTTTATGACAATTTTGTTTCTCACACTCTCAGGCCCCTCAAGAATAAAGCTCCACTACTATGTAGATTTTTTATAAATAAATCTGGAAGGGAAAAGGGAGGAAGAGTGTTTGGGTTATAACAAGGACATAGCATTCATTTCATATTTCCTGAAGCTTACAGGCTTACAAGCTTACATGCAACGTACATCACAAACATATATATAGAGGTTAACATTGGGAGTGACAACTGATAATAACTCCTAATTATTCTTATCCTAATCAACCTCATCATCTAGACATAACTAATTATAAGTGTTATAATAAAATATGACAAAATATATTATAGCTCAAAAACATTGTTTCAACATACTTGATAACTATTGGACCTAGTTTAGAAATTTATAGTGAGTGGCATGGTCATGTAAGATTGTGTATTGTATTTGAAATTGAGGACCGTTATTGCTGGGTGTGTGGGTATCAAACAAATCTAAGAAAAAGTTTGGATTAAATTCAAATGTGAAGATGTTGGTGATTTTTGTTATATTTGTGGGCTTATTTCCCACATTATGGCAAACTATGAACTTCCTCTGCAAGCTTACGAGGGGAAGGAACTTGAAACGGCATCCAATTATGGCACGTGGATGTGAGGGGAGAAGATCCTGGGTAACCCGGTACAGAGAATGGCCTCAATGCGTAAGGTGACCACTCCAAGTCCAAGGTGATAGTGTCGCCTAAATGGAGGAAGGCAGCATAGGCTATGGCTACCACACAAGCCACTACACCCGTTGGTGACGATGCGGCCTAATACATGAATGTGAATCCTATTGTCATCGGGAGCTATATAAGTAGCCCAAAAAGTTGATATGAAAGCTACAATCAATAACATCTTCCCACTTCAATCATTTCCACATCACTCATTTTACCCTTAATTTTGTGGCGATGGCGTGTTTTGATTTTGAAAAAAAAAAAGAATGGTTAAACTTATAATTTCGTCAAACAAATTCAGAATGGTTAAGAAATATGCCAATACAAATAATTAGAACAAATCAAACACAACAATTTCGTACATGTTCCTAAATAATCAAAGTGAAGAGGTGGGCCATGAAATAATTTTTATGGACTTTTTGGTTCCTTCGCTCTTGAGTTAACGTAGCTTGGATCGGCTTTCTTTTCCAGATTCATTCCGAATTGCAGTGTAAAATTCTCCACCAAATACTCAACTAAGGATAATTACATACCCAACTCAACAGCCTCCAAATTTTATTCATGCTTGCATGACTACGTGGCATACGATTTTTTATGTCTAGTCCTACCTTATTTTTTCGGGGGTCAAATTAAAAATACTGAACACATAGTTTGCTGCTGCTACCTCTAAGTTTTATAGTGACTTTTTGGATCCCTGCGGGTTCCCCATCACACATATGGCTGTATACCCCCCCACCCCATAATTCGGAAGAATCAGAATTAGTTTCTCTTTAATTATGTTCACGAGTTGGAGACAATGCCAACTGTTGCATAATCTAAATTTTCAGACTTCCTTGCTCATCTGTCGGATAGTAAGATTTGTTGTGCCCCGGTGGCACTATCTTGCGGAAATAATATCACCTTACCAAGAAAATAAACAAGTGGAGGACAAAAAGAGATAAATGACACACAAAATTTAACATAATTCACCCAAAATACTGGGCTACGTCCACAATCCCGATCCCACCGGAAAAACTTCCACTATAAATAGTAGGCTTACAAGAGAGACTTCCCAAAATTTTAGGGGTATAATCAACCTAGAATTCTACACAAAATAGTGTCTCACAAGGTGTTTTCTAAGTGTTTGTCAAAAATACCCCTAAGGTATTTTTTCTCACTATTTTGTCACTCCCTAATTTAAAAAAAAAAATTTCTTCTCAATTTTTCTTCCCTCCCACACACTCTCTCTTTCACTCTCTTATTCACACTTGTTGTGAATGTTGGGATGATTTGAAGAGAAGAATTGGTGCCTATAAACATGTTGACAGGGACTGATCCACAACAAAACTAGCTTTCAGGGACTGAACTGAAAAAACTTAGTGCTCCACTAGCTTAGTGCTCCATTAGCTTAGTGGTGGTGGTTTTCATTAATGCAAGTGGTGATCCCCCACAATTAGTGGAGGAACCACACACTAACAATTCTCCCCCTTCCGAATATATGTTGGGGGATCCACCAGTCCGGCAGCTTCACGACAGTATTCAAACTTTCCTCTTGGAAGTGTCTTCGTCAGCATGTCAGATCCATTCTCTTTTGTATGGATCTTCTCGAGTTGCAACAACTTCTTCTCCAGTACATCCCTGATCCAATTGTATCTCACATCTATGTGTTTCGATCTGGAATGAAAAGAGGCATTCTTCGCAAGATGGATAACACTTTGACTATCACAAAATAGCTGATAGCTATCTTGCGAGAATCCAAGTTTAGTTAAGAACTTCTTCATCCATAACAACTCCTTCCGTGCTTCTGTTGCTGTAATAAACTCAGCTTCTGTAGTTGACAGAGCAACACACTTTTGTAGCCTTGATTGCCATGACACAGCTCCCCCTGAAAAATTAATCAGGTATCCTGATGTAGATTTTCTAGAACTAACATCACCAGCCATATCTACATCGATGTATCCAACCAGCACCGGTTTGTCTTCTCCAAAACATAGACACATTTTGAAGGTTCCACGTAGATACCTGAGATTCGACTTGACAGCATTCCAATGCTCTTTACCAGGACTAGAAAGGTATCGGCTCACCACTCTAACTGCGTGAGCAATGTCTGGTCGGGTACATACCATGGTATACATCAAGCTTCCCACTGCTGAGGCATATGGAATCCGCTCCATCACTTTCTTCTCCTCACCTGTAGATGGACTCTACTCAGAGCTAAGTCTAAAGTAGTTAGCAAGAGGACAACTGACTGCTTTAGCTTTATCCATGTTGAATCGTTGAAGTACCTTTTTTATGTACTTCTCCAGAGACAGCCATATCTTCTTGGCTTGTCAATCTCGAACAATTCTCATCCCGAGAATTTGTTTTGCTGGCCCCAAGTCTTTCATGGCGAAAAAATTGCTTAGCTGTGCTTTCAAGCTGTTGATTTTGGAAATATTCTGGCCAACAATCAGCATATCATCCACATAGAGCAATAGGATGATGAAGTCATCATTAAAAAATTTCTAAACGAATACACATTGGTCTGAAGTAGTCTTCTTGTATCCCTGTTGCCCCATCACATACTCGAACTTCTTATACCACTGTCTTGGAGCTTGTTTTAAGCGGTAGAGGCTCTTCCTCAATCTGCAAACATAATCTTCTTTTCCTTTCTGCTGGAAACCCTCTGCTGCTCCATGTATATTTCTTCTTCCAAATTACCATGTAGGAAGGCTGTCTTGACATCCATCTGTTCAACCTCCAGGTTGAGACTTGCAGCTAATCCCAACACTGTGCGGATTGAGGTCATTTTCACCACTGGTGAGAAGATTTCATCAAAGTCAATCCCTTTCCTTTGACTGAAACCTTTGACAACTAATCTTGCTTTGAATCTTGGAAGTGGACTATGCTCTTCATGCTTGATCCTGAACACCCACTTGTTTTTCAAAGCTTTCTTGCCTTTAGACAGTTTCACTAGCTCAAATGTCTTGTTCTCATGCAAGGACTTCATCTCTTCTTGCATGGCTTGAATCCACTTCTCCTTATGCTCATCATTCACAGCTTCATCATAGCTTTCTGGTTCTCCCCCGTCAGTGAGTAATGAGTACTCGTTCGGAGAATACCTAGTAGAACATTGCACAACTCTACCATACCTTGTGCGATAAGGAGAATTACTTGATGGCTGAGGAAGGTCATCTCTAGTTGCATCATCATTAGCTGCATCGTCATTGCCATCATCCTCAATAGCATTTGTTGGCTCATTTTCAGCAGGATCATCTAGAATTTCAGGATGAATATCCTGAAAATCATCTCCAACTTGTCTTAGTGTCTCAATTGGAAGTAGTTGAAACTCCCCTTGATCATCACTAGGCTTCTCTGCTTTGTCTATATCTCTTATATTCTGATCCTCTATAAAGAGAGCATCTCGGCTCCTAATAAGCTTCTTCTCCACTGGATCATAGAATCTATAGCCAAACATATCTTGACCATAGCCGATGAATACACACTGCCTTGTCTTGGCATCTAGTTTGCTTCTTTCATCCTTCGGGATGTGAACATGAGCTTTACACCCAAATACTCGTAGGTGATCATAGGAGATGTCTCTTCCTGACCACACCTTCTCTAAAGCCTCATACTGAAGAGGAACACAATGTGAATAGTTCAGCACATAAGCCACTGTAAGTAGTGCTTCACCCCAAAAGACTTGTGGTAACTTCGATTGAGAGAGTAAGCATCTGGTTCTCTCAATTAAAGTTCTGTTCATCCTCTCAGCTAAGCCATTCAACTGTGGAGTTTTGGGTAGAGTAAACTGATGTCGAATACCATGCTCTTTGGAGTAAACATCAATGGACCTGTGTACTCACCACCATTATCTGTCCGGATGCACTTCAGCTTTTTTCCTGTCTCTCTTTCTACCATAGATAGGAACTGCTTGAAAACTGATAAAGCTTGATCTTTAGATTTCAATGTGTAAGCCCAGGTTTTCCGTGAGTGATCATCAATGAAGGTCACAAAATACTGGGCACCACCAAGGGACTTGTTGAAAGGCCCGCAGAGATCTGAGTGTACCAGTTCTAGCACATCTTTCTTTCTGGAAGAAGGAGAGCTCTTGAAAGAAACTCTATTTTGCTTACCAGCTAGACAGTGACTGCACTTCTTCAGCTGGATTTGATTCAATCTGGATAGAACATTCTTCTTAACCAGCTTCACCATTGACTTCTCACCCATGTGTCCAAGGCGTCTATGCCACAACTGGACCTTGTCTTCATTTTCCGCAATATTTGTCATTAGTTGAGGAATTCTTGCCTGGGTCACGTACAACCTTGACACTTTTGTTCCACGTGCCACTATCAGTGAGCCTTTGGTGAGCTTCTATTGACCATTGTAGAAGGTATTATAAAAGCCTTCCTCGTCTAGCTTATCAACAGAGATTAGATTCAGGCGCATATCTGGAACATGCCTAACATCTCTCAGAAGCAGCTTCATCCCATTCATGGTCTCTAAGCAAATATCTCTTTTGCCAACAACCATTGAGAATTTATCATTCCCTATTCTTATTGTGACACCCGGGGTCTATGAGGGCGGGAAGTGTACGCCGGTGCCGGGATGAGCATGGACAAGGAGCGGCTTCTGGCAGGCTTTTAGACGGAGAGGCACAGGAATGAACCGAATCCACACCGGAATAGGAGAGATCCTGAGACTATGTAGGGATGGGGCTGCACAGTTGGGGCGATTTCATAATTATACGGGTATGGGACTGTATAATTAAGAACAGCTCAAATGAAGTGATTTCGAGGTTATACAGGTATGGGACTGCACAATCAAGAATAGCTTAAATGGTTTGATGGGTACTAACTATATCAACAAGGTGCACCTACCTTTTCGGTGCTCATTCTAAAAAAACTCCAAAGTTAAACGTGCTTGACTTGGAGCAATTCTAGGATGGGTGACCTCCTGGGAAGTTCTCCCCGGAAACGTGCGAGTGAGGACAAAGCATGTTGGAAAGGTCCCGTGTTGGTCTGTAGTGACAGTAGACAAGTCGGGACGTTATAGTTGCAGCTGGATTGGTGAAGGTGCTCTCCTTGAGGGGGATAAAAAGCATCACGACCCGAGTTCGAATCCCTAGTGTTGCAGCATGGTAAAGGATTTAATCGGGCGGAGGGAGTGATGTAACAATACCTGAATATGGTAGGTCCCCCGGGGGATTTTACCATGCTGCAGCACTAGGGATTTTTTTGTGAAGGCCCTCTCCCCGGGGGACCCACCATATTCAGGTATTGTTACATCACTCCCTCCGCCCGATTAAATCCTTTACCATGCTGTAGCACTAGGGATTCGAACTCGGGTTGTGATGCTTTTTATCCCCCTCGAGGTGGTGTTGCTTATATTGGATTGGGTAGACTAGGGCATGAGTTTCTGTTGTTGTTTCTGGGTTCGTCCGTGATGTGCTGGAAGGGAAGGGCTACATTGAAATTGTTGTGGTGCTAACAGTACTGGCATTGAATGCAAACCCATTCAAGTTATTAACTAGGTAAGGTCAAGACCTTTTTCTTCTACTCGTTGTTTGGTTGTATTTGATTTGTGGTCATGCTTTATGGATCGACCACTTAGTTGAAACTAATTAAAATTAATAGTATGCCACGTCTAGGTAAGAAGAGAAGCCGGTGGGAAGAATGAATACTAATAAACTTATTCCTTTTCATTAAAGTCGGGATATGAACCGTTCTTTTTAAAATTTGACTTATTAAATGCTTTATAATAAGCTTATGGTATTATTGTGTGGGCTGGAAGCAGTATAACGGCTTAGGGTCAAATTATTGCAGGATTATTGACCTCTGGTTGAATTTTTAGCCAATTATAATATATTTAAGGGACTGGTCAATTTGGGGAAGAAAACATAATTAATTCAATTAATTAGTTGCTCATATGGTTAACAATCGTATATGTTTTAAATAGATTAATCAAATTGGTCCCATGAAGTCGTGGGGCGTACATATTTGTGGGCTTTAGCCAAGCTTTAGAACAAAATGATATTGGGAAGTCCTTGTGTTGCACCGAAAAGGCGCCTTTTTTTGTGAAGGCCCTCCCCCCGAGGGACCCACCAAACCCAGGTATTGTTACATCACTCCCTCCGCCCGATTAAATCCTTTACCATACTGCAGCAGTAGGGATTCGAACTCGGGACGTGATGCTTTTTATCCCCCTCAAGGAGAGCACCTTCACCAATTCATCTGCGGTGAAGGTGCTCTCCTTGAGGGGGATAAAAAGCATCACGTCCCGAGTTCGAATCCCTAGTGCTGCAGCATGGTAAAGGATTTAATCGGGTGGGGGGAGTGATGTAACAATACCTAAATATGGTGGGTCTCTCGGGGAGAGGGCCTTCACACTTACAGTCCCAAAATTACCAAGAGTGTAAGAAGAGAAGAGTTCTATCCGTGGTGTTGCATGAACAGTAGCACCACTATCAACTACCCAGCTTGTCTCCTAGATAGTAAGGTTGATGATATCATCATCACAGACAACATTGAATTCTCCAAGAGAATTCGCTTCATCATCACTGCTTTCTTCTTTCTTCACATCTTTGCCTTTATTCTTCTTTTTCTCTTTCTTGAAGAGTCGGCAGAATTTCTTGATTTGGCCCTTCTTCTTGCAGTGATGGCACTCAACATTGGCGAACTTGTTAGATTTACCCTTACTCTTGTCTCAGTTGCTTTGACCCTTGTTTTAACTTCTCCCCCTCGTCACTGTAGCCAAGACCTCTGACTGTGAAGAAAACGAGCCTTGTGTTCTTCGTCTCATCTCTTCATTCAAAATGCCACTTTTGACGATTGCCATACTCACGACACCGTTAGGTGCAGAGTTTGTGATTGAAACCTTCAAGGTTTTCCATGAATCTGGGAGTGTCGCCAAGACCATAAGAGCAAGCACCTCATCATTGAATTTTATGCCCATGCTAGACAGTTGGTCCACAATCCCTTGCATCTCATTAAGGTGATCTACAACCATTTTGCTTTCTTGGTATTTTACTTGCATCAGCTTCATCAAGTAAAATAACTTGTTGTTCCCTGTCTTTGAGGCATATAATTCTTCAAGCTTTTCCCACAACGTTCTAGCGTGCTTAATGCCAGAAACGTGGTTGTAAACATTATTCTCAACAAATTGCTGTATAAAACCGCAGACTTGGATGTGTTCAAACTCCCACTCCTCGTCTGACTTTTCTTCAGGTTTTACCAGACTAAACACTGGTAAATGCATCTTTGTCACAAACAGGAGATCCTTCATCTTGTTTCTCCATAGGTGGTAGTTTGTACACCAAGGGTGATCATCTTGTTTATCCCCGCCTCCATCTTGATCGAAGACTGAATTGCTCCTTGATCTAGGAAATTCCTGGTAGTGAATAACACCCGTACAAGTGAAAGTAGTGAATTGAACTGATTCGATAATTCCCAGGAAAGATGGCCTAGCCAATCTCCTTAGACAGAATTATCATTCCAAGATAAATCCTCAGGAAAGACTAGAGGAACAATAGTTCACTTAAACCCCAGCCACCTAGACAGGACTTACTTGCACAGTGTATTAATTCACAACTTAAACCCGACAAAGGCAGCTTAGCCGACCAATAATTTCAAATAGCCCAGAGGATGTACCTTAGGCTCCGCTACCAGTTGTTGTGCCCGGTGGCACTATCTTGCGAAAATAATATCACCTAACCAAGAAAATAAACAAGTGGAGGACAAAAAGAGATAAATGACACACAATATTTAACGTGGTTTACCCAAAATACTGGGCTACGTCCACAATCCCGATCCCACCGGAAAAACTTCCACTATAAATAGTAGGCTTACAAGAGAGACTTCCCTAAATTTTAAACCTAGAGTTCTACCCAAAATAGTGTCTCACAAGGTATTTTTCAAGTATTTGTAAAAAATACCCCTAAGGTATTTTTTTCTCACTATTTTGTCACTTCCTAATTTAAAGAGGGAATTTTTCTTCTCTATTTTTCTTCCCTCCCACACACTCTCTCTTTCACTCTTTTATTCACACTTGTTGTGAATATTAGGATAATTTGAAGAGAAGAATTGGTGCATATTTATAGGCATGTTAACAAAGATTGATCTGCAACAAAATTAGCTTGTAGGGACTGAACTAAAAAACTTAGTGCTCCACTAGCTTAGTGCTCCACTAGCTTAATGGTGGTGGTTTTCATTAATGCAAGTGGTGATCCCCCACAATTAGTGGAGGAACCACACACTAACAAGATTCCCCCAATTAAAACATTTTGATGTAAACTGATTTCTTGGAGCGACACGAGAGAGAGGAGAAAATTAATTTGCCGTACCATTATCTTCTTTTTGATCGGTTCCATAAGAATGTCTTGTTATAGAAAGCGATATTCAAAAATATAGAAAGCCATACACACAAAGCACCGCCAAAGCTGCACAATGGGGCAGGAATAGCGCTGCAAATGACCAGATTAAAACAATACAAAACCCATATGGACAAAAGCGTGGATGCATACACAAGGAGGGAGAGTTAATTGTAGGCGCGACAATGAATGGAATTACCAATTACTCGTGATCAAATAATCAATTGGAAAAAGGAAAAGGTTAAAAATTTTGAAGCAAATGTCAAAGAGCAAACCCATGCTATGCTATGCTATGCTTAAATAAAAAGGTCACACTTTTGTTGAACAGAAACAATAATAATAAAACCATAACGGTGTAGAACGGGAGGTTCAAAGTTGCTATCAGCACAGAGATAGCAGCCATAATCGACTTTATCTGCAAACAAAGAAGCCCAAATAAATGGATGTTTATGCCAGCAGGTAGACTTCCATATAACAAGAATAGATTAAGAAAAGAAAAGAAGGTCAAAACAAAATTAGTGAAGCTTATGAAAAAATGCAATTAAGTATCAAACATGATGGTAATAAACAATTTGGTCCGGAACTGAGGAAATGGCGCCTGCCCTACCAAAAGCCACACCCAAATTTCACACCAACAACTCAAACAGAGCAAAGAAAATAGAACGCATAAACAGAGGAGGGCACAAGCGCACAAACCATGTCCTTCATCAACTCCATAGCATGTGCGTACAGTAAATCTGTGGAATCCGTCATCATCGCAGACATTTGCTTCAGTGTAAAAATTCCCCACTAGATCATGATGATCAGGGGTCAGTTGAGTAGGGTGGAAATTGTCACTGGAGCAAGAGAAGTCCGGTCGCCGTCATCCCTGATTGTTGGGGGTTGTGGGTACCCTAACCTTGGATTGGATTGGGATAGGTGAAAGGAAGATGGGATTTTGATGTTGGGATTTTGGGCTTCTTCCCAGCGAAGCAAAAAAAAACACTTATTTCTCCAATTACAGCTTCTTCTCTCCCTACTTTTGCTTTTCCTTTTTTTTTTTTCCATTTTCTTATCGTCAAATTATGTTGTCTTTGGTTCCTTGTTTTTTATCAAACGATTTTGACGGTGACAATGTTGATGATGATAATAATTGGATTCCTCATCTTTGTATTCAATACTCTGGTTGTTCTTTTATTTCAATTCGGATGACAAACAAAAAAAAACATCCGTAAAAGAAAAAATCTGGTCAGTGGAACTTGCTTTATTTTTTGTTACATTTTTTTGTTTGGAAATAATAATAATGCTTAAGAGATTAAATTTTTTTTTTCAAAACTCAACATGGTTGTGGGTTGGGTTTCAAATGGGTTTAGGTGGTATCCATTGTGTTTTGGGTGGGTTTAGGCGGTTGGGTAAACAATATCTGGGTTAGTAGCATGTGGGGCTCACATTGAGACATGGATCTGATGTGTCTATCCAATCGGCTAAAACAACGTCGTTCTGTCACGAGACAACGTCGTTTTGAAACACCTCTCGATCCCAAAATCCGGGCAGCCCACCACATCGGCAGGTACCTAACCAGGGGATTATGTTTGGCCTGCTCATATAAAGTCGGAGTATATGCTCGGCCAAAAAAAAATATCGGGGTATATAACTGGCCGAACCACTAAACATGGGACCCAAAAAACCCAAAAATCCCTTTTAAGTTGTAAGACTTATTTGAGGAACGGGAGTTTTCCCTACTGTTATGTAACAACTATTAACTTAAAAAAAAAACATTCTCCAGTACTAAGTAGCATGAAAAATATTGAGTACCCTGCCTCAAATTAAAACTTGAAAAGAAAACAGCCTTTAATTTAGACATTAAGTGTTCATGTCACATCATAGATATACAATGATATAATTAATACTACTGACCAGGAAGTCTTTGTCTGTAGAATAACGCACAGCGCGCTACAGGTTCACACACGAGTTCATCAACTAGAGTTAGCATAAAAAAAACTAGAGTTACATAGTACAAGAAAAAAAAAAAAAAAAAAAAGAGAAAACGGCTAGGCTCTTTTCTTATTGAAGATGCCGCGGACTATAGTGGAAAACCAAATCTCTTTAAGGAGGCCAAGTTGCATAATGAAAAAGAGGGAAACAGGAACTGTGGCAGCAAGGCTGATTGGGATGACAATGTAGAGTTTCTCCTTTAGCATAATGAAGAGAGCAGCACAGAAAGCAACAATCATGGCAGCCATGGATATGCAAAGCGTCAAAAGACCATAAAACAACTTTTCTGGTAAGGGTCTGAGGAAGTCTTTCTCTGTGTAGCCTGAAGTAAGGATTGCAAGAAACATGGATACCGAAATAGAGGCAGCAAAGAGGGAAAGTGCATCCGAAATGATGAAAACAATGAAGGACCTTTTGTGCATAAAGATGGGATAACCAGAATTCTGATCCGTTCCACCAGGAACTGTAATTGCTGCAGTGAACATAATAGTTATTATAAGGGCACCCACAACTGTTGAAAAAGTTGTTGCGGTTCCTTGCATCCATTTCTCTCCATCAATCATCAGTTGCCTGTGATGCTTAATAAACACTTGGTAAGGTGTTTGACCATCTTCGTTGTGTGATTCTTTCGATATTGTAGACATCATACTCTCCACCTCCTGTTTTTTACAAGAAAAAACAAAATGATCCAATTAAGACAATGGGCAATAACGGTTAATTAATTAAATGACATTTTATTCTTCTTGTTCTTTTCATTGGAAAATTTTGTTATCCTCATGTATGCAATGTAATGCTCACCAAACAACAGCGAACAAATACAACCAAATTTTTAGGAGCTGAAACCTATTATTTTACTAATCAAAACCCCCAAACTAATACTCCAAAAATTAATTAACAATCAATCCCTACAATTCAATCACTAGATTTTATAAACTTTATAACGTTATAATGTCATGCCCGCACCTAATTAACCGTATGCCTAGCCTCCTTTATCAAAAAATTTTGACATATTGTTTAACATGGTGGGCTTAAATGTGTGCTAGATGTCCTTTACTGAGGTTTCATGCCTTGTAAGTATTTCGAATTAGTACACATATCCATAATTTATTACCATTTGGATTTAAAAAGAAAACCTTTTTATCAATAATTCCTAAAATATATACTATATTTTGAAAAATAAATATAAGAGGAGATTTTGACGAATGGTAACTATTTATATGTGTTCCAAACAGTGGCGGACCGAGAAAAATATTTTTGGGAGGGCCATAAAAGTAAAATGAGGTTGAGTGATTAGAATTTATTGCTAACTACCATTAAGATAAGCACTATTTTATGTAAAAATGCATATTCAAAATAGCTCATATCAGGTCGTGTCCGCCACTGGTTCCAAATCAACATGTCCACATGGCTAGTACACCGAGGTATATTATTAATTATTTCTCTTAATCTTTAGTGACGATATTATATTTTTTGTCGAGTAATGATATTAGATTCTTTGTTTTGTGACAAGAATATTGAATTTTGATAAGGGCTACCTAATACATGTATAAGAGATACAGTTGAGAACAAAGTGTGAGAGAAGACACCTTAAACCATTGTAATTCTCTTTGCATCTGTAGAGCTGCACCCGAAGCTCGAGCAAGCCTGTTAGGAGGTGATAGCAACCCTGCCAAATGCAACATATTATTGCCATACTTGTCTGTGGCAGAAGTTATCTCGTACTTGATTGCATCAAGAGCAAATATAAGACTAAAAATCTCTTCTTGCCGATGCTCAATAGCAGACATAATCATATTTCTCTGGTTCCCGTCCACGCTAAACAAAAGTGCTGGGCATGCTCTGATCATCCAACTTACAAATTCAGGAATTCCATTTTTTACAGCTCTGAACAGTGCGCCTTTTGCAGCATTTAGTTGCGATTCTGTAGCATTTGGTGTTAATATCTCCTCACATATGATGCGCAGGATTTCACGAGCGAAGACATGTTTTCTCTTCATTTCATACATTTGCTCACTTCTCCTAAAGAGAAAAACTAGAAAACAAGCAAAAACAAAGAGAGTCAAGGAAGAAATCAAAGATGTCTCTACTAATAACACACCCAAACCATAAATCCACCAATAACTCCCAAAATTATAAAATGTATACGAGAGCGAAACACATCTGCTGCGACTGAAAGTTTCCCTTATCAGGATGCATTAATCAATTAACTTGGTCTAAACCTATCGTTGTTACAGAACAAAATTAAAGTAGAAAAGAAATTTAGTAAAACAATTGCAATAGTTTGATTTCTGAGGCACAGATTTCGCCAACTGACAATCCATGACGACACAGTTGCTAGCTAAAGCCTACCGATACTTCAATTTATCTTGCAAGCAATACAACATAGAAAAACTTTATCAAAGTCCAAATATTTTATCAACATCAAATCATCCAATTAATATTGTTACTGTTAGAGTGAATACTAATCGGATACTTTGATCTAAACCCGAATTATCAACATCAGTCACATTAATTATCAATGATATTAATTTATAGCTAGTATACGGGGATTTATGTTACTAAGTATTAAAAAAAATGGTATTTTGGACAATAATTCATATTTGGTACCGGGGTATCACCATTTAGCATCAAAAAAAAAAAATATTTTGTACCAGGGCTCAAATGGGAGTCTCACCTTCAAATCTCAAGCATAATATAATTATTTTTAATCCACAATTGTAACATCCTGGTGAAGGACCCAAATGTTACTTAATAAATAGGTCCTGGTTCTTAGTACAATTGACCTTTTCACAAATATAAAAGCAACCAAATTAAAACAGCTAAGAAGACTCCATGTTTAGCATCATCGCCATCCAAAGTGAACGTACCTTTCTTCATCCCCTCACGTTGCGTCTCTATCTCGTTCGGTCTTTCTTGTTCTTCAATGCCAATGTTTCTTTGTTCATTCCGAGGAGTGGGCAACTTGATATGTATCCCTTGTGACATCAAAAGCATCCAATTATTATTTCACTCAAATAATAATATTTTAATTACCAATATATAAAATTCCATCTGTTGCTGTAATGCAGAAATAAAAAAGTAATCCGGCCAAGCTATGATCTGCGGAGATTAGTGGTGGTTTATATTATTTTCTCGTGGTGATGCCCAAAATCATGGACTTGGTTTGGATCTTGGATTTGGTTAGTGGTTTGCATCTTATACATCAAGCCCAATATTTGGATGAACCGAATCTACTACGAAATTCAAATAAAGACACTTCAGTTCAGTAGGTTTGTAATTCGTTACGTTATCCATAAAATGATTATATTTTCTGTCAAAAAAGATACAGAGGTCATGGATATTCCCAGACCACTTTTTGTATATGTTTTTGTTGTTAACATATAGCTAGAAAATTAGGAATGATGAAAAATAAAGCATATAAAGTCAATATGGGCAGTAAATAACATCCGATTAGTACCCTCAAAAAAAAATCTGATTATTAGCATTAAAAAATTCTGATTAAAAAATGTCATTCAGGCCTCTCAGTGATTCATTCCTTGCCACTGGATTTTTAAATTTATTTAATTAGTTTTGGAGTTGGATTTCTGATTTCTAATGGATTAAGATTCGTTTTTTTTTTTTGGTGAAACGTGGATTAAGATTACTAGATTATTGCGTCTTAGTAACCACCACTTTTTTTTACTTTACTGAAAGAAAGAAGTAACCAGGAGTACTGGGGATAATCACACCGCGGGTCCTATAACTTATAGCGAAAACTCGTTTGAGTCCTAAAACGAAAAAACGACTCATTCGAGTCTTATAACATTTGAAAATAATACTAAATGAGTCTCCGTTTTGGTCACCGTCTAATTTTCTGTTATCTTTAGGGATTTTTAGTCCCTATATGTCTATATAATAATATTTTAGTCCCTATAATTTTCTAAAATATTCGTAGTGATCCCTTATAAAATAATGAGAAATGATAAAGGAGAGAATCGAACCATGGTTGTTTAAATAAAAGATATTACAGCATCTCATCACACTATTTCGTTTATGTGTAATATAGTACCACTACATATATTAGCATCTACGGTTTACAAATTTAAAATATGATGTGAAATAGTGAGCCGAAAATACTAAATGCTAAAATTTTAAATTTTAAATTTTAAACCCTAAAACCATACACTCTAAATCCTAAAATCCTCAAATTTATATACTAAACCTCTAAACTCTAAATCTTAAAAATCTTAAACCATAAAAACTGTAAATCCTAAATTCTAGTAATTTTGGTTTTGGGTTTGGGGTTTAAAAATTAAGATTTTAGCATTTATTATTTTTGACTTATTACTTTACTTTATATCCTAAATTTTAAATTCTAAAGGCTAATATATGTAATGATATGTATTTAGTGTTTCGAGTCTCTCATTTCTCCATTTTCTATTATTTTACGAGGGATCATAACAAATATTTTAGAGAAGTATAGGGATTAAAATAATATTGTATAGACATATAGGGACTAAAAATCTGCAAAGATAACAGAAAATTGGACGGTGACTTGGACGGAGACTCATTTAGTATTATTTCCAAATGTTATAGGACTCGAATGAGTCGTTTTTTCGTTTTAGGACTCAAACGAGTTTTCGCTATAAGTTATAGGACCCGCGGTGTGATTATCCCGGAGTACTGGGGCTCAATTTTGTTTGAGACAAAAATACAGAAGCCTTTCCTCGGTAAATACGGAAAAGTAATTGTTTACATAATTCTAAATAAGCAAACAATATCGGGTGCTTAAGTGGCACGTGGGACCCATCGTAAAGTTGAGTGCCATATATATTTTTTTTTTTTAAGTACATGGGGATACAAAAATACCCACAACGGCATATCTCCTCCTTAAACCCACTAGTTCGCATTTCCAAAAAGGAAAAAAAGAAAAGAAAGAAGTTAAGATGAAAGTATGAAAGATTATATACTAACTCAAATGGTAATCCAGTCGTTGCGCAAATCCAAGTTGACAGCCACTAAGGAACAGAGAAGGTGTCTCGGCCAAGGTGGATAAGAGGCCAAGAGTTGCATCATTCCCCGAAAAGATCAAATCTGGGCAGCGCTGAACCAAATCCAATGCGATATCTTGCAATTCACAATATTACATATCAGATGAGACGGGATGTGAAGAAAGAAAGAAAGAAAGATATGATAGCTGAATAGCATAACATTAATTAATTACCTAACATATCATTCTTCACGGCAGAGCTGAGCAGCATAGCATAGATCCATAGTACCCATTTTCTGAACGCAGCAAATCAAGTTCTGTGCGGTGATAAAGATACTTAGCGATATGTTTGTGGCCTTCATTGCATGCCGCTACCACAGGGATTACTTTCCTTCTTCTGTTTGGAATAGAAATCAGGTCCTCCTTCTTCCGGAGAAGGAGTTTTACAATGTCAAAGCTACCAGAATAAGCAGCCAGAGACAGAGGTGTGTCCCCATATGCATCTGGTAAGGCCAACTGCTCGGGTTCGGATGCCCCAATTAATTGTTCCGCCAGCTTCACAATACCATTAACTGCCGCAAAATGAAGTGCTGTCCGGCCAGTGTTTTGTTCTGATACTTTAAATAATGTTTCACGGTTCCTGATGATTGATTCCACTGCTGCAATTACGCTGTAAAAATAGTATAGGCCAAAATGATTACAGTAAATAAAATTACTTCCATTTGCTTGATAGATAGATAGGTTTTTATGGAAGAGAGATTGCATGGAATGGATAAATTAAATACACCGTTCCTCCTATATCATTCATAAACGAGAATGAATCATCAAACTGAAATTTCAAGGCATCTTGAATCTTGATATATTAATATTACATACCTTGCAAGCAGGATTTCCGCCATCTTGATTATGGGGTTTCCCTCCCTTCAACCTCCTCAGGTTGACTAAACCGTGAGAAGCGATTTCGAGCTAAAGTGTATTTCCAACCTTAAAGAAAGAGAGTAGACGACGTAGGAGAGAATGATGATGAACAGAAGTTGGTTGACTTGACTCTCAAATTATTATACGGAAAAAGTGGGTCGGGCTCCATGTAATGTCAACAAGACATATAACCTTTTAAAATGATATGATTCGGTAGGAGTTAAATGCATTTTATTCCCCTCACCCTTCTTGTCAAACACAGCCAGACCCTACAGGTTTAGTCTCAAAGGGTGGCTTTGGAATATCTCACAGGACTCCTCTCTCCAACGGGCGGATATTCTGTCCACTGCTACCTATATTTCCTGGGAAATACGGAAAAGTAGGAATGCCTATATTTTCAGGGGTCAGGTGCTCCATCCTCGGAGAACCATGGAGAAGGCCCTCTCGCAAATCCGTAAATTTAAAGCGCAGACATCTCATTGGCAAAAAACGGGACCTGGTTTCTAATTGTGATGTGTCTTATAAGTGTTGGCTTTTCTCTCCTCCGGCGTAACCTAGAAAGAAGCCTTGAATCAATTCAGAATTCTGCAAAACCAACAGACTGAGATTGCTGGTTACCGCAATTTGCTGCTGCAACTTGCATAGCAAACCCTCAACTTGGTATCATCTTAATTTGCTTAATATGATGCTTTTCAAGAATGATCAAATAATATAAATAATTAAAATATTACAATAATAAATTATTTGTACAGTTAAATACTTTTAGAAACTTAATGCTCCCATGAGCAAGCTCCTCTTCAACTTCAACGTCAACATTAACAGGCTCTTCAACAGTTTGAACCTGTTTCTAGACCTAAAAGCTCTTCATCTTCTTTTTCTTTTTCTTCTTCTTTACAGAACATCTTCTTTTCTTGGCATCAAACAATTTATAAAACTCCAATGACTTCACCTCACTATATATGTCAACTTTTTTTCTCACTTCAATTTTCTGGTTTCTTGTATTTCCTATCACTTTCAGAATTCCACACTTAACAAGCTCATTATCATCACAATCAATCTCAACAACATCAATTGTTAACCTAACAATCATTTTCACTCTCAACCTTAATTGATTTGTAATTGGAGAAATCTTTGAACTCCAAACACAAATTCTCAGAAACAACAAATTCAAAGTCTCCACTTTTTACAGATTCAATAGCATTTTCAAGACTATAATCTGTGAAAATCTCATCAAGCACATCACTATTATCAAAACATTCATCAACTTCAGAATGCTTATAAATAAATTCATCACTTTCATCATTCAAATTCAAATCAGATCTATCTATTACCTCTGTGTTTGAATCTTCCACAAGATCATCACAACAATCTTCCTTCTCCTCAATTTCTTCATTTTCATTGTCCCCAAGCTCATCATTTTCAAGGAACAGAATCACTTGATTTTTGATAAATAATTTTATGTCCGACAAATCCAAGCGGAACTCTTCTTCCAACTTCTGGCACAGCATGTTTGTCATCATTGTATCGAGGTCAGAACATTGAAGAACTTCCCTCAACCTTTCAATGATCTCCCATTCAGAAACCATCTTCTTGGTTTCCAAGAAATCAAAGACAGGACCCGTAAAGAAAGAACCTGTTCCGCTACCAATTGTTGGCTTTTCTCTCCTCTAGTGTAACCCAGAAAGAAGTCTTGGTTACTGTTTCATTAATTTTCTTTTTATTCTCTCAATATTTTTGTTTTTAACCACTCTAAACACTGTGAAACCAAAACGTTGGTTGCTTGAATTTCACTTGATTAAACTAAATTACGACAAGCGCACTTATATAGGCCATTATACATGTAAGTTGCTTGCAACTTGCATAGCAGACCCTCAAGCCACTTGATATCATCTTGGCTTGCTTAATATGATGCTTCCCAAGAATAATCAAATAATATAAACAACTAAAATATTATAATAATAAACTACTTGCACAGTTAAATACTTCTAGAAACTTAAGGCTGATATAGCGCCAAAACTTGCTGCTGCAAATTTCCAGCAGCTTGATCACACAATCAACGATAAGGAGGGGTCATCGCTGGTGGGTATTGGAGTGCTCATCGGCGACTCTGCAGGCAAACTTGTGGATGGCCGAACTGTTAAAACGTGTGCTGCGCCTGTGCTAACAGGGGAGTTATTGGCCATTCGTGAAGGATTAAGGCTGGCCTATTATTCAGGCTTTACGCATTTGATAGTTGATTCTGACTCACACCAAGCAATCCAATTTTGCACCACATCCCTCACTCCTGATTGGTTCATTGACAATGTTCTTGATGAGGTGGTAGATCTTAAGACCTGTTTCCAACTTGTATTTTCTCCTACGTTCGTCGCAAGTGTAATAAGCATGTTGACTAGCTTGCTAAGGCCCGCAGACTAGGCAGTTATCCTGCAAACTGGGTGGCATCCCCACCACGTCCCTTGTACCTTTTGTTGCAGCAGGACTTACCTGATGCAAGCTAGTAATACAATCATCTATTTCTCAAAAAAGAAAAAAATTTGCTTCCCCAAGACTTGTTTACAACAAGGAGAGAGTCGTGGATTGGAGACCATCCCAATCAAAAAGGTTAAGATGATGGTCAAGGCTTACAACCAGATTGATTTTTGTCCTATTTGTGCACGAAAACGGGTTGGACTAAGACCAGTGGGCTTTAGTTCTTATTGGGCTGGGCCTTTTAGGATATGTTACAAGCCGACCCATGAAAGCTAAGAACGTAAGCAATTCTTATATTTTCTAGATTTAATTACTGCAATCCTCTTAGAATTTCTAGGTTTATCAACCAATTTAATGTTAAGGCTTACTTATGTGTGTAGTATAAATAGGATGATTTGTATTTGAAAATTGACATTACATATCAATCAAGCATACACATTTACCCTATCTCTTTACTTTACCATGTCCTTTATTTTTCATGACACCTAGAAGTAGCCATAATTTAGCAAGCCATATATAACCCCTCAATTATGCATAGATCTCGCTCCAAGCTAGATCTAGGGAGTGTGTCCTAGCAAATCATCTATACCTTTGCCCACCTGAAGGTATCCGACACCCTTGTTTAGGTATTGATCACCCCGGACATGTATTTAGGACCTCTCTTTGTCCTGAAAATTGGTACACGACCAGGTATGTGGTTCTGCTCTAGCCCACTTTTGGTCCTTCTCATAGCCCAGCACAGGAAATGCACAACACCGCTTGTCTAGCCCGATAGTGGTTAGATTCGGTAGTGGAGGGTTGCATAGTTTATACAATTCGCAGCAAACAGACTGGTGAATCCGACATGGAGCATGAATGCTCAATACTCGTTGGCACATCACAGCGAAAGAAACCCTCAGGCTGATCTTGCTTGAAGAGCAACGAGTTCAGAAAAAACTTGACATGACTTTCATTCGTTAGAAGAGGAGTCTCTTCAAAGACAGGTCTGAATACCTACATAAACGACAATAATAGATCACACAAGCCCTAGGACCCATCATGATCCAAAAGCTAACTTAAGAGATCATGTCAGAGAACCTAAGATCTCAAGGCACAGATGCCTCAAGTGCATCAAACACGGCTTCTATAGCCGTAACCGTAAGCACCCCTACTACTCCCGTCCATAGTAGGGTGGAAAGTTCTAATCTTCAATACAGACCCCACCCACGGCATGGGAGCCAAGTTTTGCATGTCATGGGGAAAAAGAAGTAGCTCACGCCAGAACAACAAGCGAGATTTGGGAACTAGCCAAGGATACAAACTATGCATGTCTGGAGATTCCTAGATTAGAATGATCTTCTATTGGAATTATACACTTGCCCCTGGATCCATTGGATTTTGAGGGGCAGTGGAAGAAGCTTTGAAAATAATGATGATTTTGATGAGTTGTAATATTTTTAACACTTGTTATGCAATTAGATTTTTTTTTTTTTTTTGTCAGGATACGATAACTGCATGAATCAAGGATTAACATCCTGATACAAAAGTTGTTGAAGAGCCTGGGGGAGGATATACCCAGTGTGGTGAGCCCTCCCTTCGCCTCGCAGCTCTTGCAACCCAATCTGCCACTCTATTGGCTGATCTAGGAACATTACATTGATGTCCTAGACAATGAAACGAATACAAACAGGACATGATTAGAGATCACAGCATCATATACCACCTTGGAGTCGGTCTCAATGGGAACTTGAGTAAAGCTTCTAGCCTTGGTTAGGAGGACCGATTCCCTTACAGCTAGAGCTTCCACCCTTACAGAAGTTATAAGTAGTTATACGCCTATATAAATGTTTGTCCTAGGCATCATATAAATGTTTGTCCTTTTTTCCTATCTATGTACGTCCAGAGTGGGTTACTATATATAACCAAAAAGATCAAAAGGGATTTACAGATGTGGAACCGAAGGTTTTTTTGACTGAGATTAGTAATAAAGAGAAACACTCTCCTCCTCCCTTACACATTTATAAAAATTCAACAGTTGGCACACGGTGACAGTACCTTGGGAATAACCAAGGGCTTCCTGGTTCGCAAATGGCTTCCCTGGTTCTCAAAACTAACTATGTAGAATTGATTGATCACTTGTAAGACAGAATAAACAAATACACAAACAGCTTTTCTTGGTCAATTAAAATATAGCATCTGTGTGGGGACAGTTTTTACAAGGTTATCCTCAGGAATTGTACAACGAAGTAAACAATTGCTAGGAATAAAGCAATCTGGTAGGCATCATTTTGGAGGCCGTCATCCCTTTGAAAGAACTGCACACACACGCACATACACAAGAAAAAATGAGAGATAACATCGGCTAACAAAAAGAACAGGATTATTATCCCAACAATTATAGTAGCGTTTGTAAAACATCAACTGTCAAATAGAGGAATTATGTCCTAAGAAAATTGGGTGTACCTAATTGACAGAAGAAACATCCTTGTATGACTGTTTACGCACAAATGAAACTATAAACAAATAT